>JAJPUD010001603.1:154379-170076 GCA_023553655.1 Myrmecobius fasciatus
ACCTTTAGTTCAGGTAATGTAATAATCTCTGTATTTCTAAACTTAACGTAAATGCAGCCTAATTATCATAAGTAATCTAAATATTTATATATTTATCAAAGGTTTGCAAATCCCCCCCAACAACTATGTAATATACAGTATATTACTGTAACTATTTTGTAGATAAGAAAATTGATATAAAAATAGGCATAGCGACCTGGCCAGGATGAACAGCTAGTGGTGGAAGTCACATTGGAACCCAGGTCTCCTGACTCTAAGTTTATTGCTTTTTGTACATTGCCATTATATTTCTAATGGAGTGTCAGGTAATACATGTATAACTAAGCCACATAGTTTCAAATGTTCCAGTGCAGATTGGATATGGAAATTGAAAGACATGAAGTCATTTGGGAAAGGAAGTAAGAAATCAAGAAATTTCTCTACAATGAATTTATAAAATCAATCATCTTGATCCATCCACCTTAGGCCCTTTCCCTTCCTCAAATACATTTGTTTGTGTGATGCTAAATAATATGGTATATGAAAATAGAGGTTTTTCACAGGGTCACATAACTGGGAAATTTCTGAAACTGGATTTGAAAACAGGCTTCCAGACTCAAGGTCCAGTCCTCTAGCTACGAAGCCTCATAATTGCCTCCAAATATGACTCAGAATATGAATTTTTATTATTTATTTTCTAGATTTGTAGGGAAAAATATAAAAACTGAACAGAAGACTTCATCACAGAGATATGATTAAAAATTTAATCCCATTCTCCAACATTCATATCTGACTCTTTGTGATCCCATTTGGGATTTTCTTAACAAAAACACTTGAGTAGTTAGTCATTTCCTTCTCCAGTTAATTTGGAGGATTAGGAAACTGAGACAAATAGTGTGCCTAGGTTCACACATCTAGTCAGTGAATGAGGCTGGATTTGCACTCAGGAAGATGAGTGCTCCTGACTTTATTCCCAGCCTTCTATGCACTATGTCACTTAACTAGCCTAGAAGTAGTATGGCACAATATAAAAAGTGTTAGGTTTGTAATAAAAAAAAAAAAAGAAAAAAAAAAAAAAAGAAAGAAAGCTGGTTTGAATCTTTCATCTGACAATTAATGGGATTTGTTCCAGAGGACTGGTGGGTTAAATATCTCTGAATCTGTGTTCTTTGCTATTAAAAAGTGCATTGGAAGTTTCAGAGGGTTAAGCCAAGTTAGTCGAATGAAGCCAGGAAGCTGCTCGAGTTCTCCCAGTTTCCCTTGAAAACTACATGACACCAAGTCTGACCAGAGTCTGATGGAATGAAATCATTCCATCCAGTCCAAGATATATGGGAAAAACTTCAGGACTGGACAGTCTCAGTGGGGTGAAAAAGTGTTCAGCCCAGTTCAGACAGATTTTGGAAAAGCTGGTGATAGGGTCTTAGTCACAGTAAAGCAGCAACCACCCTCAGTCCTGGCTCATAATTGTGAATGTGAATGGGATGAACTCTCACATAAAATAGAATAGCAGAATGGATTAAAAATCCAAATCCTACAATATATCATTTACAAGAAACACATTTGATGCAGAGAGACACATACAGAGTAAAAATAAAATGCTGGAACAGAATTTATTATGCTTTAGCTAAAGTTAAAAAAAAAGCAGAAATATCAATTCTGACATAAAAATAGATCTAATTAAAAAGATAAGGAAGGAATGTACATCTTGTGATAAAGGATGCTGTAAGCAACAAAGTAGTAAAAATATTAAATATATATGTATGAAGTGGTATTCCTAGAGAATATATTAAGCCAATTATAGGAAGAAATAGACACCAAAACTAAACTAGTGGGAGACATCAGTCTTCCACTTTAAGAATAAGACAAATATAACCACAAAATAAATAAGAAAGAAACTAGTGAAGTTAATAGGATCATAGAAAAACTAGATATGATAGAGCTCTGGAGAAAATTGAATAAACACCAAAAGGAATATACCATTTTATCAGCAATTATATGGTACCTACACAAAAAATTTAGCATGTATTAGGGCATTAAAAACCTCACAATCAAATGCAGAAAGTTGGAAATAACACATGCTACCTTTTCAGACCACAATGCAATAAAAAAATTCTATTCAAAAATGGCCAATGAAAGAATAAAAACTAATTAGAAATTAAACAATCTGATTTAAAACTGAAACTGAACTGAGTCAAACAACAAATCACAGAAATAAGACATAATTTCATACAAGAAAAGGACAATAATGAGATAACATACCAAAGCCTATGGGATAAAGCCAAAGCAGTTCTTAGGGGAAAATTTATATTTTTAAATAGTTACATAAATAAAATAGAGAAAAAGGTCAATGACTTGAGCATACAACTAAAAAAACTAGAAAAAGAACAAATTAGAAACTCCTAAAATATAATACCAAATTAGAAATTCTGAAACTCAAAAGAGACATTAGTAAATTGAAATTTAAAAAAAAACTTAAATTAATTAATAAAACTAAGAGTTGGTTCTATGAAACAAAAAACAACAACATAGATAAAACTTTGGTTAATTTGATTAGAAAAAGGAAAGAAAAAAAATCACCAGTATCAAAAATGAAAAGGGTGACTTTCCCACCAATGGAAAAAAAATCAAAGCAATAATGAAGAGTTATTTTGCCCATCTGTATGGCAGAAAATTTGATAATCTAACCAAAATGGTTGAATATTTACAAAAATATAAATTGCTTCAATTAACATAAGAGGAAATAAATAACTTAAGTAGTCCCAATTTAGAAAAAGAAACTGAATTTTTTTTCTTTTCTAGAAGAAATTTAGCTAGATAGATTCACAAGTTAATTATACCAAAAAAAAGTAATTAAAAAAAAAAAACTAAGGCAGAATGGTAGAAAGAATAGTCATGCTTTGAGTCAGGTAGATCTATAATGAATTCATGATTCTTTCAAAATGGCTGTGTTAACCCTAGGCTTAACCTTTCAGCTTACCAGATAATTCTATAAGACTTGCAAATTGCACAGCATATGAAGCTGTGCATGGGTAGAGAAGGTTTCCTTACCACACATTTACTACATCAATAAAATGAGGGATGAGTTTTCTGGCACTCTCAGATCAACAATTTATGAATTCATCTATTTGTCTACCAATCTATTTATCTGTCTATCTATCTCTCTATCTATCACCCTCTATCTGTCTTTGTCTCTGTCTCTCTGTCTGCCCCTGTGTCTGTCTCTCTATTCCTGTCTCTTTCTCCCTTCAGCCCTAATCCAGCTACTCAACACAGAATTGTTGGGAAAATAATATATTTTAAACACAGGATTTTGAAATTCTTGAACTTTTTTTTTTATTAAAGCTTTTTATTTGTATAACATATGTATGTGTAGTTCCCCAACACTGATCTTTACAAAGCTTTCCATTACAAATTTTACCCCCAGTCCCCTCCCCTCCCCTAGATGGCAGGAAGTCCACTACATGCTAATAATGTTGAAATGCTTGAGAAGTTATGCAAGAAAAATCCTATCTACAAGAAAAAAAAAGAATCAGAGAAAGGCAACACAATGCAAACAAATGTCAATAGAGATCATGAAAATGTTACGTTGTGGTCCATATTTCATTTCCCTCTCTCTGGGTGTATATGGTTTTCTTCAGTGAACAATTGGAACTGGTTTGAGACAATTCTTTGTTGCAGAGAGCCATGTCCATCAGAATTGATCATCATGTAATACTGTTGTTGCTGTGTATTATGATCTCCTGGTTCTGCTCATTTCACTCAGCATCAGTTCATGCAAGTCTCTCCAGGCCTCTCTGAAATCGTCCTGCTGGTCATTTCTTACAGAGCAATAATATTCCATAACATTCATATACCATAATTTATTCAGCCACTCTCCAATTGTTGGGCATCCCTTCGGTTTCCAGTTTCTAGCCACCACAAAAAGGGCCGCCACAAACATTCTTGCACATGTGGGGCCCTTTCCCTCCTCTAAGATCTCTTTGGGATATAGGCCCAGTAGAAACACTGCTGGGTCAAAGGGTATGCCCAGTTTGATAACTTTTTGAGCATAGCTCCAAATTGCTTTCAAGAATGGTTGGATCCGTTCACAGTTCCACCAACAATGTATCAGTGTCCCAGTTTTCCCACATCCCCTCCAACATTCGTCATTATCTTTTCCTGTCATTTTAGCCGATCTGACAGGTGTGTAGAGGTATCTCAGAGTTGTCTTAATTTGCATTTCTCTGATCAATAGTGATTTGGAGCAACTTTTCATATGACTAGAGATGGTTTTAATTTCATCATCTGAAAATTGTCTGTTCATATCCCTTGACCACTTATCTATTGAAGAGTGGCTTGAATTCTTATATATATGAGACAATTCTCTATAAATTTTAGAAATGAGGCCTTTATCAGAACCATTAAATGTAAAGATGATTTGCCAATTTGATGCTTCCCTCCTAATCTTGTCTGCATTTGTTTTATTTGTACAGAAACTTTTTAACTTAAAATAATCAAAATTATCCATCTGGTGTTCAATTAGGAGTTCCAGGTCTTCTTTGGACATAAATTTATTCCATCTCCAAAGGTCTGAGAGATAAATTATATTACGTTCCTCTAACTTGCTTACAAAGTCCCTCTTTATATCTAGATCATGAACCCATTTAGATCTTATCTTGGTATGTGGTGTTAGGTATGGGTCAAGGCCTAATTTCTTCCACACTAGTTTCCGATTTTCCCAGCAGTTTTTGCCAAATAGTGAGTATTTATCCCAAAAGCTGGGGTCTTTGGGTTTATCGAATACTATATTGTTAAGGTTATTCCCTAGATTGTCCTGATATCCTATCCTGTGCCACTGATCGACTGCTCTATTTCTTAGCCAGTACCAAACGGTTTTGATGACCGCTGCTTTATAATATAGTTTTAGATCTGGTACAGCAAGGCCACCTTCATCTGCCTTTTTTTTTCATTAATCCCCTTGAAATCCTTGACCTTTTATTCTTCCAAATGAACTTTGCTACTATTTTTTCTAGATCTGTAAAATAATTTCTTGGGAGTTTGATTGGTATGGCACTAAATAAGTAGATTAGTTTGGGTAGTATTGTCATTTTTATTATGTTCGCTCTGCCTACCCATGAGCACTTAATATTTTTCCAATTGATTAGGTCTGATTTTATTTGTGTGGAAAGTGTTTTGTAATTTAGTTCGTATAGTTTCTGACTTTTCCTTGGCAGATAGATTCCCAAATATTTTATCCTATCATCTGCTATTTGGAATGGAATTTCTTTTTGTATCTCCTGCTGCTGAACTTTGTTGGTAATATATAAGAATGCTGATGATTTATGTGGATTAATTTTGAATACTGCAACTTTGCTAAAGTTGTGAATTGTTTCTAGTAGTTTTTTAGTTGAGTCTCTAGGGTTCTCTAAGTATACCATCATGTCATCTGCAAAGAGTGATAATTTGGTTTCTTCATTACCTACTCTGATTCCTTTTATCTCTTTTTCGTCTCTTATTGCTAAAGCTAACATTTTTAATACAATATTAAATAGTAATGGTGACAGTGGGCAGCCTTGTTTCACTCCTGATCTTATGGGGAATGATTTTAGTTTGTCTCCATTACATATGATGCTTGCTGATGGTTTTAAATAGATGCTGCTGATCATTTTAAGGAAAAGCCCATTTATTCCTATACTCTCTAGTGTTTTTAATAGGAAAGGGTGTTGGATTTTGTCAAAGGCTTTTTCTGCATCTATTGAGATAATCATATGGTTTTTGTTAGTTTGGTTATTAATATAATTAATTATGCTGATAGTTTTCCTAATATTGAA
Organism: Myrmecobius fasciatus; assembly: GCA_023553655.1. NCBI lineage: Eukaryota > Metazoa > Chordata > Mammalia > Dasyuromorphia > Myrmecobiidae > Myrmecobius > Myrmecobius fasciatus. Next base: position 160,172 of record JAJPUD010001603.1, read on the forward strand.
CCAGCCCTGCATCCCTGGTATAAATCCTACTTGGTCATAGTGTACTATCCTGGGGATGACTTTCTGTAATCTCATTGCTAATATCTTATTTAAAATTTTTGCATCAATATTCATTAGGGAAATTGGTCTATAGTTTTCTTTCTCAGTTTTTACCCTACCTGGTTTAGCTATCAGCACCATATCGGTCTCATAGAAGGATTCTGGCAGTATACCTTCTGTCCCTATTTTCTCAAATAGTTTGTGTAGTATTGGAATTAATTGTTCTTTGAATGTTTGGTAGAATTCACATGTAAATCCATCTGGCCCTGGAGATTTTTTTCTTAGGGAGTTGGTTAATGGCTTGTTCTATTTCTTTTTCTGATATGGGGCTATTAAAATAATTTATATCCTCTTCTGTTAACCTGGGCAATCTATATTTTTGTAGATATTCCTCCATTTCATTTAGATTATCAAATTTACTGGCATAAAGTTGGGCAAAGTAACTCCTAATTATTGCTCCAATTTCCTCTTCATTGGAGGAAAGTTCTCCCTTATCATTCTTGAGACTAACAATTTGATTTTCCTCTCTCCTTTTTCTTATCAAATTAACTAAAGGCTTATCTATTTTGTTGGTTTTTTCATAGAACCAACTCAGTTTTATTTATTAACTCAATAGTTTTCTTGTTTTCGATTTTATTAATTTCCCCTTTTACTTTTAGAATTTCCAATTTGGTATTTAATTGAGGGTTTTTAATTTGTTCTTTTTCTAGTTTTTTTAATAATAAGCCCAATTCATTGATCTTTTCTTTCTCTATTTTATGCAAGTAAGCATCTAGAGATATAAAATTGCCCCTTATAACAGCTTTGGCTGTATCCCACAAATTTTGGTATGTTGTCTCTTTATTGTCATTCTCCTGGATGAAATTATTGATTGTGTCTATGATTTGCTCTTTCACCCATTCATTCTTCAGGATTAGATTATTTAATTTCCAATTACCTTTTGGTTTATTTTCTCCTGGACTTATATTGCATGTGATTTTTATTGCATCATGATCTGAAAAGGATGCATTTACTATTTCTGCCTTTCTGCATTTGATTTTAAGGTTTTTATGCCCTAATATATGGTGAATTTTTGTATATGTTCCATGGACTGCTGAGAAAAAAGTAAACTCTCTACTGTCTCCATTCAACTTTCTCCATAGATCTATCATACCTAACTTTTCTAACAATTGGTTTATCTCCCTAGTTTCTTTCTTGTTTATTTTGTAGTTTGATTTATCTAATTCTGAGAGAGCAAGGTTGAGATCCCTCACTAGTATCGTTTGGCTGTCTATTTCTTCTTGCATCTCTTTTAATTTCTCCCCTAGGAATTTGTGTGCTATTGCACTTGGTGCATCTATATTTAATATAGATATTGCTACATTATCTATGGTACACTTTAATAAAATATAGTTTCCTTCCTTATCTCTTTTGATTAGATCTATCTTGGCTTTTACTTGATCTGAGATAAGGATTGCTACCCCTGCTTTTTTTTGTTCACCTGAAGCATAATATTTTCTGCTCCAGCCGTTTACCTTCATTCTATATGTGTCACTATGTTTTAAATGTGTTTCTTGTAGACAACATATTGTGGGATTCTGGTTTTTAATCCAGTCTGCTATCCGCTTCCGCTTTATGGGAGAGTTCATCCCATTCACATTCACAGTTAGGATAACTAATTCTTTATTTCCTGCCATCTTATTTACCCAAGTTATGTTTTCCCCTTTCCTTTCCCCTTTCTCCCTTCCCCCCTCCTCAGTACTTTGCTTTTGATGACCCCTCCCCCAAACAATACTTCACCCTTTAGATCCCCTCCCCCTGTTTTTATTCCTTTCCCCTGATTCTTCTATTTTCCCTTCTATTAGTTTGTCCCTTACTTTTCCTCCTTTTCCTCCCACTTCCCTCTAGCAACAGACAAGTTTCTATGTGAAATCAAATGTCTGATATACACTTTTAGAGCCCAACTTGGTGAGAGTAAGATTTACACAGTGCTCATCTCCCTCCCCTCTTTCTCTCAATTATATTAGGTTTTCTTTGCCTCTTCAAGTGATTTTCCCTTGTTTTTACTTCCTTTTTTTTTTAGATCTTATTTTACCACTTTTTCCCTCTTTTCCCCAGTATGACATTTTCCCCTCTAGTTCTCTTTTTCATATTATCAAAGTAATATCTAGTTAATTATACCCCCAAACTTTGAGTATCTCCCTAGCAGAAATAAAGTTCTCAAGAGACCTTTCCTTTTTACCTTTTTATGCAACTCTTGAGTTCTGTGTTTGGGTGTCGAATTTTTTGTTCAGATCCAGTCTTTTCATTAGAAATAGGTGAAATTCACCTATATCATTGAATGACCATGTTCTTCCCTGGAGGATAATGCTCATTCTAGCTGGATAGGTTATTCTTGGCTGTAATCCAAGTTCCTTTGCCCTTCGGAATATCTGGTTCCATGCCCTTCGATCCTTCAGTGTGGAAGCTGACAAATCCTGTGTGATTCTAATTATTGAACCTCGGTATTTGAATTGTTTCTTTCTAGCTGCTAGCAGAATCTGTTCCTTGGTGCTATAGTCCTGAAATTTAGCCACGATATTCCTTGGGGTCTTAATTTTGGGGTCTCTTTCAGAAGGTGATCGGTGAATTCTTTCAATGGTGATTTTGCCCTTTGATTCTACAATCTCAGGTCAGTTTTCTTTCAGGATTTCCTGGAAGATAGTGTTTAGATTCTTTTTTTCATCATGGCTTTCAGGAAGTCCAATAATCCTTAGATTGTCTCTCCTAGATCTATTTTCCAAGTCAGTTGTTTTTCCTAGGAGATATTTCATATTTTCTTCTAATTTTTCAATTTTTTGTTTTGGTTTGACTGATTCTTCAAGTCTTAGTGAGTCATTCACTTGCATTTGTTCAATTCTTATTTTTAAAGTGTTGTTTCTTCAGTTACCTTTTTAAGCTCCTTTTGTAACTGGCCAATTTGTTCATTGCACTCTTTTTCCACTTCACTAATTTTATTTTTTAATAAATTGGTGTCTTTTTCATATCTCTTTTGCAGGGCATCATATCCTTCTTGCACTGATTTCAGTTTATTTTCCCATTTATCCTCCAGCTCTCTTTTGAGGTTCTTTATGCAATCTTCCAGAAAGGCCTTTTGAAAAGGGGACCAGTGATGGTCCTGGCTGATGTTCTCTGGATTTTTGTCTAAAGGAACCTCTGGCTCTGGGGTCGTTTCTTTGCCTTGATAAAAGCTGTCTATGGTGAGAGCTCTCTTTTGCTTCTTCATCATATTTTTTTTTTAGACAGTGTGGATATCTCTTTAAGGTAGGGGAAAAAAAAGCGGAGGCTGCAAAAAGCTTTGCTCTGGGGCACTTCAGCGAGTTGACTTAAGGTGCTGGGCCGGTGGGGGCTAGGACTAAGTCCGAATTACTCCTTAAACAAGGCAAGTCTGCCAGAACACCTGCCCCCAATCAGGGCAGAGTGTCCCGAGTGCCTCAGATAAACTCCAGGTGTTTGGAATTTGGAGTTTGGAGTTTGGAATTTCTGTCACGTTGAGCTGAGCTGAGTCCCACCCTCACTTCCGGCCTGCGCAGTTGTTGTCTATTTATCTCTCTGTCCGAGTACGACTAACCTGATATGAAGTTATCCAGAGAGCTGTGCCCAAATGTTTCTGAGTTCGTTGACTTGAAGATCAGTTCGGAGGCTTATTTTATTGTTGATTTGAGAGAAGATCGGAGGAGAGGCAGAAAGTCACCTTTTCACTCTGCCATCTTGGCTCCGCCCCCCTCTAGCATTTTGAAATTCTTAAAAAATATGAATATAGTATTGTTCTTCTTGGAATAGTAAGCAACTGAGATATTTGTGTTATGCAATTTAGTGCAACAAAGTAAAACTTTATATGAAAAGTTGAAAGTAGGCACTGAGAATACAAGGAAAGTAAAAAACAATTTCTATCTTCAAGGTGGATACATTTATTGATATGTAACATATAAAAAGAAAGATAAATAAAGTCAATTTGAGGAGGGAAAAAGAATTAACAACTAGATTATAATACCTGAAAATTAGTGTATAAACCGAGCCTTGAAGGAGGCTAGGAATTGAAGAGACAAAAATAAAGAAGTAGTGCATTTCAGAAATGAGTATCTATGAAGTATGGAAGCAGGAGATGGAGTAATAAATTCAAGAACAGCTAGAATGCAGTTTATCTAGAGTGCGAATGGGTAAAGAGTAGGAAATGTGAAATACTCTGGAGTGGTGAGTTATAATCAGATTAGGTAATTACCAGATTTAAAAGTCTTCATTTTAACACAAACGAAATCAAAACATTGATGATTCTTTAGTACATTTGATGTACATGTTACATCATGTTACATGTTGATGATACAACAGTTTTTTTTTGAAGTTGTTTCTTCTATCAGGTATAATGATTTTCTAATTTGGAAATAAAGAATGAAAATGAAAAGCAAAGTATTTGTCTTCTTGAGAGCTCTTGAGTTTTTCTCAAGGAATCCAAGACAACAATGACACATAAACAAATAAAGCCTTGCCACTAATTATTCATATTCAGATTTGTGGAGAAAAGGTGTCTCCCCAGGCACTATCTTTTTCCATGTGAAGATAGCTGGGAACGTTCAAAATGATACCAATTGTATATTTATATCTGCTAGGGCCTTCACAGCTCCCTAAATTTTTATATCATTCTATAAGAACTGATACAGTTGCCTGCCTTCCCCTGAGGTTCCCTAGTTTAATATTCAGTACTTAATAAATCATGAGGGAATTTGCAGATGGGATTGCAGACACTCTGACAGTGATCTTTGGAGAAAAACATTTAGAATGTAGCAAAATGAACTCCCAGTGGATAGTGGACTTCAAATTTAAAGGAGCCAACATAAAATTAAAAAAAAAATTCTTGAGGAAAACCAAAATAAACATCTTTCAGATTTATATTCTTAGAAAAATCCAGAACAAAACAAAAGATAAGAGATTTAAAAATTAGATAGTCTTCATTATATGAAATGAAATATATTTTATATGAAGGCAATCAATGCAAATAGACTATGCTAGAAATTTTATATCCAAGATCTACAAGGAGTAAAGAAAAATGTATAGGGAAAAGAGTCAATAAACAATAAGAGGTTAAATGATATGAATACATAGTTTTCAGAAAATGAAATTAAAATGACTGTCCCATGAAAAAATCATAGAATAATTTAAAATAAATTTAAATTAATCAACTAAATTAATAAAAGAAATTCACATTTAAACATCAGTGAATTTTTTCTCTATACCCAGAAAATTAAGAAAAAGATGGAAATAACTGATGTTGGAGAGAAAAGCAAAAAGAAAAAAAAAAGAAAGAAAAGAAAAGAAAAAAGGGGCAGCTAGGTGGTGCAGTGTATAGAGCCCTGAAGTCAGGAGGACCTGAGTTCAAATCTGATCTCAGACACTTAACATTCCCTAGCTGTGTCACTGGGCAAGTCACTTAACCCCAATTGCCTCAGCAAAAAAAAAAAAAAGAAAGAAAGAAAGAAAAGAGAAAAACAGACAAATTAATAAATTGCTGGTGATGCTATGAATTTGTACAACCATTTTGGAAAACAATTTAAAACAATTCAAGAGAAAAAAAAAACTTTCCAAAAAATTTTACTAAGATGTTATCATTAATCACATGCCCCTAAAATGTCAAGAAAAAAAAGTCTCATAAAAATACTTAGAGCAGTACTTTGTGGAAAGAAAAATGGGGTGCTCATCCATATGCAATAGCTGAACAAATTGGAGGATATGAATCACAGAAAAGAATATGAGGGTTGGAAGAGACTTCAGAAGACTTCTATTTCAATGTTCCCACCAAGAGATTACCCACTTTAACATATCCAATAGGTAATCACCAGCCCCTGCTTAAAGATCTTGAAGGAAGGAAAAAATTCCCATTCTTTCAGGTCAAGACATTCTGATGTAGTGTAGCTCCTAGGGAGCATGAAGCAATAAACCTAAGACTAGCTAGCCTTGACAGTGATGTAGTTAGAAATTATATATTTCTCACCCTAGGCTATCTGGTCTCAGTTTACTCTATCTGACCAAGATGCTAAAGCCAGAAATATCACTGATTGTTAGATAACAGCCTGATGGTCTGTGATAATGGGTTTCTAAAACTAATGAGCAACAATAATGAGGTGCTTAAAGTTAATGCGGATACATAACAAAATTGGGTGTCCACCAATTGATCTAGTGATGATTCCAAAAAATGGATCTTAAACCAAAACCTTTTTTTTTTAAATTATTCTTGATGGAGAAGTAATCTACCTTACAATTTGTAAAGTAAGTGAATTCGTGTGTGTGTGTGTGTGTGTGTGTGTATGTGTGTGTGTGTGTGTGTGTGTGTATTAGTTACATCAGTAAATTATTGCTACTAATATTTAGTTGTTTTTCAGCTATGGACAACTCCTCATGAAGCCATTTGTGCTTTTGTTAGGAAAGATACAGGAGTTTTCCTGCACATTCCTGCACATTTCCTGCACATTCCCATTTCCTGCACAACATCAGTATAGTAGTAAGCATTTATTAAACACATTCATTAAACACATTAAAGTGCCAGTCACTGAACATACCAACACAAAAATGTTTGTTTTCAAGGAAGTAACATAATTACTCTGCCTTGCAAAGTAGAATTCCTTCTAGCAATCGTTATATCACACCTGTGAATTTGCACTTTGATCATTGGTGTAACTTCTAAAATATTCACAGAGCTCAAGAGGTCTGAAATGAGCTGCACAAATGAGACTTTAAATTTTCTAGGTTTGCTATTAGCAAGGGTTCTCTACCCATGCATAATGGAAAATAGGGATGTTAAAAGCTTATCCTTTAGTTGAATAACAATAACAAAGTTCTATGATGCCCTTCACATCTGCAAAAAGCTTGTTCTGTCTTCACAAATAATATATTGCACAAGTATATTTCCTAATTTTGTGATTGAGGAAAATGTGGCTCTATAATTTGAGGAACTTGTGCATGATCACAAAGCTAGTAATTATCTAAGGAGAGATTTGAACTCCAATGTCATGAGTTCAAGTTCAGAATTTCTTTCTTTCTTTCTTTCTTTTTTTTTTTTTTTTTTTTTACTAGGTGGTACCATTATTCTGGTCACAACTTAATAATACTTCAGATTTCTACACTTTAAAATTGGCAATATGCTTTCCATATGTTATTCCATGTGATTCTTCTAATAAATAGATGAGTTTTTTATAATTAGCCCTCTTTTACAGATGAGGAAATTTAGGTTTAATACTTTTGCAGCAATGGTTATTGATTGAGATAGAATGTAAAAGCCAATTTCCTGACTGGGTCAGTTGCAACATCCATAGAATTTCAGCATTTCAGTAAAATGGAGTAATGCGATCTCTTTGAGAATTTAATGACATTTCCATAAGTATGCTTTTGTCCTGTTATATGAAAGTCACTGTGTTAAATCTTAACAAGGCAGGGAAAAATGGAAAAAGTCCATGGCCTCAAAGAGCTTTCATCTTATTAGTTGTCTAAAAGCTCATACAAAAGTAAATAAAAGCTAATTTGAAAATAGGATGATATCAATTGGAGAGTGGCTGAATAAATTATGGTATATGGATGTTATGGAATATTATTGTTCTGTAAGAAACGACCAGCAGGATGATTTCAGAGAGGCCTGGAGAGACTTGCATGAACTGATGCTGAATGAAATGAGCAGAACCACGAGATCATTATACACGGCAACAACAATACTATATGATGATTAAATCTGATGGACATGACTCTCTGCAACAAAGAAATGTCTCAAACCAGTTCCAGTTGTTCAGTGAAGAAAGCCATATACACCCAGAGAGAGGGATATGAAATGTGAACTACAACATAACATTTTCATGCTCTTTATTGATGTTTGCTTACAATGTGTTTTCTTTGATTTTTTTTTTCTTGTAGATAGTATTTTTCTTGCACAACAACTTGTCAAGTACTTTATCATTATTAATATGTAATGGACTTCCTGCCATCTAGGGGAGGGGTGGGGACTGGGGGTAAAATTTGGAATGGAAAGCTTTGTAAAGAGCAATACTGAGGAATTACCCATACATATGTTATACAAATAAAAAGCTTTAATAAAAAAATAGGATGATAGTTAACTGGTTCAACAAGAAACTTTGTGGACAAGGAAGCATGTAACTTGGAGAAGGATGAAGAATTCTAAGAGACAGAGGTCAAGAGAAAACACATAAATAAACAGAGGTAGCCAATCATCTGGAAGCAATGATGATTTGAATTTAACTATAATATTAACTGTATGAAAAGGCAAAAGTTACAGAACAATCCCTGGAATCAGAGGATCTGAGTTCAAATTCAGTCTCAGACATTTACTAGACAAATGCTTCATTTTTTTTCAAATATATAGGGAACTGAACTAAATGTATTAAAAAAAAAGTGCCATTCCCCAGATGATAAATGGTCAAAAAAAAAAACAATAGACAATTTTCCGAAGAAAGAATCAAAGCTATCAACAATCACATTAAAAATTCTCTAAATCACTATTGATTGGAGAAATGTAAATTAAAATAACTCTTAGATACTACATCACACCTATGAGATTGACTAATGTGACAGAAAAGGAAAATGCTACATTCTATAGGAAATATGGAGGGAAATGGGACACTAACACATTGATGGTGAAGTTCTAAATTACTTCAACTATTCAGGAAAATAATTCGGAACTAACTAACCATAACTAAATAACTAAGTATATACATACATGCCCACATACACAAATACAATTTATAACATACAATGAATTAATCATTGTACATGTTAGTATGTATAATACATAATTATAGTTATGTAACTAAAGTTAATGACATGTATATTATGTATTTATACATATATGTGTATATGCATGCATATATGCCTGCATGCATATGTGTATGTATGCTTGATTCAGCAATAATAATTATTATGCCTGATCCCATTTGGAGTTTTATGTGCAAATACTAGAATGTTTTGCAGTATCCTTCTCCAGCTCATGGTATTAATGTGTAACTGAGGGAAAAATTAAGTGACTTTTCCCTGGTCACAAAACTAGCAAATGACTGAGTGGATTTGGACTTAGGAAAAAAGAGTCTTCCCAATTACAATCTCAGGTCTTTAACCACTGCACTACCTGGCTGTGCTCGGTAATATCATTGTCTGTTCTGTGTCCCAAAGAAATCAAAGGAAAAATAAAAGAACTTATTAACAGAAAATATTAATAGCTATGTTTTTGTAATAGCAAAATATTTTAAGCAGAGGGTATGCTTATAATTTGGGAAATGGTTAAATAAGCTGTAGTTCAAGATTGTGATGAATACCTTTTGATGCTGATGATGATGATTATATAAGGAAATGATGAGCAAGATGTCAAAGAAATCTGGGAAGATTTACATGAACTTATGCATAGAAATACATAGAACCAGAAGAACATTGTATGTATCAAGAGTTACATCACAAAGATGATTATATATGAAATAATTACTCTAATGAAGACAATGATCCATGGCAATTGCAAAGGACTCATGACGAAAAAGTATTATCCACATCCAGAGAGAAAACTTATGAACTCTTATCACAGATTCGGCATGATTTTTAAACTTTATTTTTATAGTTTTATTTTGTTTCTGTTTTTTTTTTTTTGTAACATGACTAACAGGTAAATATGCTTTACATGAATTTACATATAAAATCTATATAAAATTGCTTGTTTTCTTAAGGAGGGGGAGGGCCAGAAGGTAGGTCAAGATCTTAAAATTGGGTTGTTAAAAAAATTTTAATATTTAATTGGGAAATAATGAAATGAAATATATTTTTAAATTGTCCTGTCACCATAGTAGCTTTCTATGGTCAAGATTTTTTTT
>JAJPUD010001603.1:170176-184455 GCA_023553655.1 Myrmecobius fasciatus
TTTTTTTTTTTTTTTTTTTTTTTTTTTTTTTTTTTTTACCACAGAGGCTCCTTGTGTTTGTAGAAGGTAGCTTTGCCTGCTCTTTTCAGGAAAGAGCCTAGTATCCCAGAGTTTGTCTTCTAAGCTAGGACTGAAAGCTGCCCCACTGATTTGCTCCTCTACTGAGTCAGAATTGAGGAATTTTAGTTGCTGATTTGTTGTGATTAAGATCTTCTTACCAGCTTTCCAGAGTCTAGCTGACTTGGGCTGAACAGGCTTTTCACCCCAATAAAATTGATCTCTTTTGAAGCTTTTTTCACTTTATCTTAAGCTGGATAGTGATTTCATTCCATCAGATTCTTTTCAGAGGCTTGGTTCATGTTTTTTGTTTTTTGTTTTTTTTGTTTTGTTTTCTTTTTTTGAGGGAAACTGGGAGAACTCCAGCAGCTTCCTGATTTTACTCTGCCATCATGGTTCTACCACAAAAGCTTTTTATTTTCAAAACCCAGGCACAGATAATTTTCAACATTCACTTTTGTAAAACCTTGAGTTCCAAATTTTTCCTTCTCCCTTCTCTCCAATCTCTCCCCTAGGAGACAAGTAGTACAATAGATGTTAAACATGTACAATTCTTATATGCATATTTCCATAATTATCATGCTGCACAAGAAAAAAAAAGAAATCAAAAAGGAAAATATGAGAAAGAAAACAAAATGAAAGCAAAGAACAACAAAAAAGTGAAAATGCTATCTTGTGATCCACACTCAGTCCCCACAGTCCTCTCTTAGGGTACAGATGGCTTTCTTCATAACAAGACCATTGGAAGTGGTTTGAATCACCTCAATGTTGAAAATAGCTATGTCCATCAGAATTGATCATCATATAATCTTGCTGTTGCTATATACAATATTCTCTTGGGTCTTCTCCCTTTACTTAGCATCAATTCATGTAACTCTCTCCAAGCCTCTCTGAAATCATCCTGCTGATCATTTCTTATAGAACAATAATATTCCATAACATTCTTATAGCATAACTTGATCAGGCACTCTCCCACTGATGGGGAACAACTCCATTTCTTGTTCCTTGCCACAAAAAGGGCTGCCACAAATATTTTTGCATATACAGGTTCATTCCCTTCCTTTATGATCTCTTTGGGATACAGGTCCAGTAGAAACACTGCTGGATCAAAGTGTATGCACAGTTTAATAGCTCTTTGGGCATAATTCCATATTGCTCTCCAGAATGGATGGATCAGTTCACAACTATACCAACAATGCAATAGTGTCCAAGTTTTCCCACATCCCCTCCAACATTCATCATTATCTTTTCCTCTCATCTTAGTCAATAGGAGAGGTGTGTAGTGGCCCTTCAGAGTTGACTTAAGTTGCATTTCTCTAATCAATAGTGGTTAAGAGCAATTTTTAATATGAGTAGACATGATTTTAATTGCTTTATCTGAAAACTGGCTGTTGATATCCTAGACTATTTATCAGTTGAAAAATGGCTTTTATTCTTGTAAATTTGAATCAATTCTCTATATATTTTAGAAATGAGGCCTTTATCAGAACCCTGGGATGTAATTTTTTCCCACTTTCCTCTTTCCCTTTTAATCATGTCTACATTTGTTTTGTTAAACTAATTTAAACCAAGTAAAAATGGTTTTTAACTTAGTATAATCAAAATTATCTATTTTGATTTCCAATTTGTATTCTAGTTCTTCTTTGGCCACAAATTCCTTCCTTCTCTACAGATGTGAGAGATAGACTCTCTCCTTTATTCTTCTAATTTGCTTATAGTATTACACTTTATGTCTAAATCATGAACCCATTTCAACCTTATCTTGGTATAAGGGATTAGGTGTGGGTCAATGCCTAGTTTCTACTTTACTAATTTCCAACTTTCCAAGCATTTTTTGTCAAATAGTAAATTCTTATTCCAGAAGCTGGGGTGTTTGGGTTTATCAAATGCTGGATTACTGAAGTCTTTGATTATTGTGTTTTATGAACCTAATCTATTCTACTGATCAACTATTCTTTTTCTTATCTAGTATCAAATGGTTTTGATGACTGCTGATTTATATATAATTTTAGGTCTGGTACAGCTAGGTCATCGTCCTTTGCTCTTTTTTCCCATTAATTCCCTTGAAATTCTTGACTTTTTAAAGTTCTTCCAGATGAACTTTGTTAATATTTTTTCAGCTTCTGTAAAATAATTTCTTTGGAAGGTTGTTTGCCATGGTCCTGAATAAGTAGATTAATTTAGGTCATTTTTATTATATTAGCACAGCTTATCCATGAATTCTTGATATTCTTCCAATTGATTAGATATGACCTTATTTATGTGGAAAGTGCTTTGTAATTGTCTTCATATAGTTAATTCATGACTCTATCTTGGCAGGTTTGCTCCCAAATATTTTATATCATCTACAGTAATTTTAAATAAAATTTCTCTTTGTATTTTTTGCTGCTGTACTTTGTTCAGAAGATATAGAAATTCTGACAACTTCTGTGGATTTATTTTGTATCCTGCAACTTTGCTAAAGTTGCAGATTCTTTTTAGTTGGTTTTCAGTTAATTCTTTAAGATTGTCTAAGTGTCATATCATCTGCAAAGAGTAATAATTTCAATTCCTCATTAACTAATTCCTTTAATTTATTTTTCTTCTATTATTGCTAAAGATAACACATCTAATACAATATTGAAAGGTAATTGTGATAATGGGCAACCTTGTTTCACCCTTGATCTTATTGGGATTTGTTCTGGTTTACCTCTATTACATGTGATATAATGCTAATATTATTGCTAATATTTTATTTAAGATGTTTGCAACCAATATTCATTGGAGAAATTGGTCTATAATTCTCTTTCTCTATTTTGACCCTACCTACTTTAGATATCAGCACCATATATGTGTCATAAAAGAAATTTGTTTTTTTTTTTTAAATTATGGCATGGTAATTTATTTTTTTTAAATTTTATTTTATTTGCATAACATATGTGTGGGTAATTCTTCAACAATAACCCTTACGTAGCTTTCCGTTACAAATCATAAAAGAAATTTGGTAGGACTTCTTTTTTTCCTTATTTTTTCCAAGTAGTCTACATAGTATTGCAATTAATTTTTCTTTAAATGTTTGGTAGAATTCACATATAAATCCATCTGTTCCTGGAGATTTTTTTCTTAGAGAATTGATGAATAGCTTGTTCAATTTCTTTTTCTAAAATAGGACAGTATAAGTAAATTATTTCTTCCTCTGTCAATCAAGTGAAATCTAGTGAATTGAGGGTTTTCAATTTGTTCTTTTTCTAGCTTTTTAAATTATAAGCCCAATTCACTGATCTTCTCTTTCTCTGTTTTCATGTAAGCATCTAGAGATAGAAAACTCCTATGAACTGCTTTTTCTGTATCCCATAAATTTTGATATGTTGTTTCATTATTGTCAATCTCTTGAAATGAATTATCAATTTTGTGAATGATTTGTTATTTCCCCCATATGTTCTTTAGGAATAGGTTATTTAGTTTCTAAGTACTATGTGATTTTTCCCCCTGGTTCTTTATTGCAGTTAAATTTTATTGCATCAAAATTTGAGAAAAATAAATTTACTATTTCTGCCTTTCTGCATTTGATTTTGAGCATTTTGTGCCCTAATACATGGTCAGATTTTGTATAGGTTCTATGAACTGCTGAGAAAAATGTACAATCCTTTCTGTCTCTAATCATTTTTTTCCAAAGGTCTATCATCCCTAATTTTTCTAGGATTCTATTTACCTCCTTAACTTTTTTATTATTTATTTTGTGGTTTGATTTATCTAGTTCTGAGAAAACAAGGTTCAGATCCCCAACTAGTATAGCATTGCTGTCTAATTCTTCTTGCATCTCTCTTAACGTCTCCTCTAGGAATTTGGATGCCATAGCACTCAGTACATATATTTTTAGTATTGATTACATCATTAACTATGGTACCTTTAAGTAGAATGCAGTTTCCTTCCTATCTCTTTTAATTAAATGTATTTTTGCTTTTGCTTAATCTGTGATCAGGATTGCTACCTGTTTTGCTTTTTTTTTTTTAACATCAGATGAAGCATAATAGATTCTGCTCCAGCTTTTTACCTTTATTCTAAATGCATCAGTCTGCTTTAAATGAGTTTCTTGTAAATAATAAATTGTAGGATTTTGGCTTTTAATCCATTCTTCTATGTGCTTCCATTTTAAGTGAGAGTTTATTCCATTCACATTCACAGATAAAATTACAATATCTGTATTTTTATTATCTTGTTTACCCCCAGTTATATTTTTCTCTTCCCTTTTTTTGTCTAATATTCTCCTCAGTATTTTGTCACTCCCCTTCTGCAACTTTTCCACCATTGTATACCTTTCCCTTCAACTCCTCTTCTTCCTCCCATTTTCCTTTCCCCCTTCCCCTCTTACTTCCCTATAGGGTGAAACTAGCTTTTCTGTGAAGCTAAATGTGTCAAATATTCTCTCTTTGAGCCAAATGTGATGAAAGTAAGGTTTGCCCAATGCTCATGCCCCTCCTCTCTTTCCCTCAATTTTAATAGGTCTTGTAGAGAACTTTTAGCATTCAATTTTAAAAGATTTTGAGTTCCATTTTTTTTGTCCCTCCCTACCCTCTTCTGAAGATAGTAAGAAGTCTGGTATAGTTTATATATGTGCAAACATCTAAAACATATTTCCACATTAGTCAAACAAATCAAAAGAAAAAATACATGACAAAAAATGAAATAAGAAAAAATGCTTCAATCTGTATTGAGTCCATCAATTTTTTTTTTAATCTGGAAGGAGACAGCATTTTCTTTCATGAGTCTTTTATGCTTGTCTTGGATAATTGTGTTGCTGAAAAGAGATGGTTCACACAATAGTTGATCATCACAATGTTGCTGATGTTGTATACATTGTTTTCTAGAATATGCTCATTTCATTTTGCATCATTTCATATAAATCTTTCCATATTTTTTCCCGAAATCTGCCTGTTCATAATTTCTTATTGCCCAATAGTATTGCATTACATTTATATGCCACAGCTTGTTGAGTCATTGATAGATATCCCCTCAAATTTCAATAGTTTCCCACCATAAAAAAGAGTGTGTATAAATATTTTTGTAGATATATATTCTTTTTCCTTTGTCTGGCATAGTAGGTGTATTAGAGATTATGCACAGTTTGTTTGCCATTTGAGCATATCTAAAATGTTTGGTTTAATTTATAACTCCCCACCTTGCTGTACCACATCTAAAACTATATTATAAAGCAGCAGTCATCAAAACCATTTGGTACTGGCTAAGAAATAGAGCAGTCAATCAGTGGCATAAGATAGGTTATCAGGACAATCTAGGCAATAACTTTAACAATTTAGCGTTTGATAAACCCAAAGACCCCAGCTTTTGGGATAAGTATTCACTATTCAGCAAATACTGCTGGGAAAATTGGAAACTAGTGTGGAAGAAATTAGGTCTTGACCCATACCCAACACCACATATCAAGATAAGATCTAAATGGGTTCATGATCTAGATATAAAGAGTGATATTATAAGCAAATTAGAGGAACATAGGATAGTTTACCTCTCAGACCTGTGTAAATGGAATAAATTTATGTCCAAAGAAGATCTGGAACTGCTAATTGAACACCAGTTAGATAATTTTGATTATATTAAGTTAAAAAGTTTCTGTACAAATAAAACTAATGCAGACAAGATTAGGAGGAAAGCATCAAATTGGGAAAAATCATCTTTACATTTAATGGTTCTGATAAAGGCCTCATTTCTAAAATATATAGAGAATTGTCTCATGTATATAAGAATTCAAGCCATTCTCCAATAGATAAATGGTCAAAAGATATGAACAGACAATTTTCAGAGGAAGAAATTAAAACCATTTCTAGTCATATGAAAAGGTGCTCCAAATCACTACTGATCAGAGAAATGCAAATTAAGACAACTCTGAGGTACCACTACACACTTGTCAGATTGACTAAAATGAAAGGATGTTGCAGGGGATGTGGGAAAACTGGGACACTGATACATTGTTGGTGGAACTGTGAACGGATCCAACCATTCTGGAGAGTAATTTGGAGGTATGCTCAAAAATTTATCAAACTGTGCATACCCTTTGACTCAGCAGTGTTTCTATTGGCCCTATATCCCAAAGAGAACTTAGAGGAGGGAAGGGGACCCACATGTGCAAGAATGTTTGCGGCAGCCCTTTTTGTAGTGACTAGAAACTGGAAACTGAATGGATGCCCATCAATTGGAGAGTGGCTGAATGAATTATGGTATATGAATTTTTTTAAATTTATTTTTTATTAATACTTTTTATTTGCAAAACATATGTATGGGTAATTTCTTTATTTTATTTTATTTATTTTATTTTTTTAATTTTTATTAATACTTCTTATTTGCAAAACATACGTATGGGTAATTCCTAAAGATTAACCCTTACAAAGCTTTCTGTTACAAATTTTACCCCCTACTCCCCACCCCTCCCCTAGATGGCAGGATACCCACTACATGATAATTATGTTATAATACTCAAGAAATCGAATATATGTATAGTTATTACATCATTTTTTGTGCAGGAGAAATCATATCTACAAGAAAGAATAATCTGATAAAGGAAATACAATGCAAGCAAACCTCAATACAGAACATGAAAATGTTATTTTGTGGTCCACATTTCACATCCCTCTCTCTAGGTGTATATGGCTCTCTTCACTGAACAATTGGAACTGGTTTGAAGCATTTCACTGTTGAAGAGAGTGATGTCCATTAGAACTGATCCTCATATAGTATTGTTGTTGCCGTGAATAATGATCTCTTGGTTCTGCTCACTTCACTGAGCATCAGTTCATGCAAGTCCCTCCAGGCCTCTCTGAAATTGTCCTGCTGGTCATTTCTTATAGAGCAATAATATTCCATAACATTCATTGTTACCATTGAACCATTGAATGTTATGGAATATTATTGTTCTGTAAGAAACAACCAGCAGGACGATTTCAGAGAGGCCTGGAGAGACTTGCATGAACTGATGCTGAGGGAAACAAGGAGAACCAGGAGATCATTATACACGGCATCAACAATATTACATGATGATCAATTCTGATGGACATGGCTCTCTACAACAAAGAATTGTCTCAAACCAGTTCCAATTGTTCACAGAAGAAGACCATATACACCCAAAGAGAGGGATATGAAATATGGACCACAACATAACATTTTCATGCTCTCTATTGATGTTTGCTTGCATTGTGTTTCCTTTCTCTGATTTTTTTTTTCGTGTAGATAGGATTTTTCTTGCACAACTTGTCAAGTATTTCAACATTATTAACATGTAGTGGACTTCCTGCCATCTAGGGGAGAGGAGGAGACTGGGGATAAAATTTGTAATGGAAAGCTTTGTAAAGATCAATGCTGGGGAACTGCCCATACATATGTTATACAAATAAAAAGCTTTAAAAAAATTTTATAACTCCACCAACATTTGTGTCCCAACTTTCCCACATTCTATTCCATATTTATCACTTTACTTTTTTTTTCTCATATTATCCAGTCTGGTAGGTGTGAAGTGGTATCTTTGAGTTGTTTTAATTTTCATTTCCCTATTTATCTGCCAAGGGATAGTCAGGAACTATATGAACTAAACTACAAAACACTTTCCACACAAATAAAATCAGACCTAGTCAATTGGAAAAACTTAAAATGCTCATGGGTAGGCCGAGAAAATATAATAAAAATGACAATATTACCCAAACTAATTTACTTATTTAGTGCCATACCAATCAAACTCCCAAGAAATTATCTTACAGATCTAGAAAAAATAGTAGCAAAGTTCATTTGGAAAAACAAAAGGTCAAGAATTTCAAGGGAATTAATGAAAAAAAAAAGGCTGACGATGGTGGACTTGCTGTACCAGATCTAAAACTATACTACAAAGCAGCAGTCATCAAAACCATTTGGTACTGGCTAAGAAATAGAGTAGTCGATCAGTGGAATAGGATAGAATCACATGACAAACTAGGCAATAACTATAGCAATTTAGTCTTTGATAAACCCAAAGACCTCAGCTTTTGGGATAAGTATTCACTATTTGACAAAAACTGCTGGGAAAACTGGAAACTAGAGTGGAAGAAATTAGGGCTTGACCCACATCTAACACCACATACCAAGATAAGATCTAAATGGGTTCATGATCTGGATATAAAGAGTGATACTATAAGTAAATTAGAGAAATGTAATATAGTTTACCTCTCAGACCTATGGAGATGGAATAAATTTATGTCCAAAGAAGAACTGGAAATCTTAATTGAAAACCAGATAGATAACTTTGACTATATTAAGTTAAAAAGTTTTTGTACAAACAAAATCAATGCAAACAAGATTAGGAGGGAAGCAATAAATTGGGAAATCATCTTTACATTTAAGGGTTCTGATAAAGGTCTCATCTTTAAAATATATAGAGAATTGTCTCATATTTATAAAAATTCAAGCCATTCTCCAATCAATACATGGTCAAAGGATATGAACAGACAATTTTCAGAGGATGAAATTAAAACTATTTATAGTCATATGAAAAGGTACTCCAAATCACTATTGATCAGAGAAATGCAAATCAAGACAACCCTGAGGTACCACTTCACACCTGTCAGATTGGCTAAAATGACAGGAAAAGTTAATGATGAATGTTGGAGGGGATGTGGGAGGGCTGGGACACTGATGCATTGTTGGTGGAGCTGTGAACGGATACAGCCATTCTGGAGAACAATTTGGAGCTACGCTCAAAAAGTTATCAAACTTTGCATACCCTTTGACCCAGCAGCATTTCTACTGGGCTTATATAAGCCCAACGAAATCATAAAGGAAGGAAAGGCCCCACATGTGCAAGAATGTTTGTGGCAGCCCTTTTTGTAGTGGCTAGAAATTGGAAATTGAATAGATGCCCTTCAAATGGATAATGGCTGAATAAATTATGGTATATGAATATTATGGAATATTATTGTTCTGTAAGAAATGACCAGCAAGATGATTTCAGAGAGGCTTGGAGAGACTTACATGAACTGATGTTGAGTGAAATGAGCAGAACCAGGAGATTAGACACGGCAACAGCAGTACTATATGACGATCAATTCTGATGGACATGGCTCTCTTCAACAATGAAATGTTTCAAACCACCTCCAATTGTTCACTGAAGAAAGCCATATGCACCCAGAGAGAGGGATGTGAAATGTGGACCACAACATAACATTCTCATACTCCTTGATTGATGTTTGCTTACATTGTGTTTCCTTTATCTGATATATTTTTTGTGTAGATAAGATTTTTCTTGCACAACAATAAGTTTGGAAATATGTATACATATATTCAATTTGCCAGTATTTTAACATAATTAACATGTAATGGATATCCTGCCATCTAGGGGAGGGGTGGGGAGTTGGGGGGAAAAATTTGTAACAGAAAGCTATGTAAGGGTTATTGTTGAAGAATTACCCACACATATGTTATGCAAATAAAATTTTAAAAAATGGAAAAAAAAATTTACATTTCCCTAATGAAAATAGATGTGGAATAATTCTTCATAGGCCTATAGATAACTTTGATTTGTTCATTTGAAAACTTCCTGTTGATATCCTTTGGTCATTTGCTAATGGGGAAATAATTAATAACATTGAGCTGTCATTCTCCTTCTTTGATTTATCTTCCACTGATTTAGTTATTAGTACTATTTTTGTATGAAAAATTGAGTCTAATCAAGTACTTTCTCATTTTTGGAGAATAACTTAAGTTGTATTATTTTTGTTTATTCTTTAAAGTTTTAATAAAATTCACTGTGAACTTAACAGGATCAGGTGGGCTATTTGTTTTGTTTTGATTTGGTAGCTCCAATTCCTTTTTGGAATTAGATTTTTTTAAAAATGTCCATTTAGACTTTTATTTGTTTGGATATTCTTTATTTGGAAGTATTCCTTTATTTCTTTGATGTTCTTGAATTTATTGCATGTAAATGTACATAGTAGGTAATTATCATTCATTTTATTTTTTTCAGATTTGGTTATTTTACTTTATATATTTGCTGTTTTGTTGGTTTGGTTTACCGTCTTTTGCTTTTTAATCATACGGCCTTCATTTGTGTTAACTGTGCTATTCTTAAAAGAAAATCAGTTCTTACTTTGATCACTCTATGGTGTATTTAACTTCCAGGTTATCTATTTGTCTATGAATTTTCAATATTCCTTATTTAGACATTATTTTGGGTTTGGATATTTGTTGTACTTTGAATTTTTTAATGCATATTTATTTGATATTTCATTTTCTATTTTGTTAACTTTACATGGAAATAAGTTTTTACTGTGAAAATTCCTTTAGCACAATTAAGAAATTTTACTATATTATTTCATCATAATCATTTTATCTTTAAATAACTATTATGTTATTTCCTCTTTGAGTCAATTCTGATAATAAGGTTCACTCACTCTCCTTGCACTCTTCCTCTTTTTTTTCTACTGTAAAAATTTTTTTTTCTTGCCTCTTATAGCAGATGATTTACACCATTCTACCTTTCTCTTTCTCCTAATAATTCCTCTCTCAATCCTTGACTTTATATTAATTTTAAAATAGTATTCCTTCATATTCAACTCACACCTGTGCCTGTCTATACTCCTTCAAAATGTCATAATAATGAAAAAGTTCTAATGAGTTTCAAGTAATACTCTCTCATTGAGTAATGTAAATAGATCAACCTTTTTAAGTTCCCAATGATATCCTTTCCTGAATACTTTGGTATATTTCTTTAATCCTGCATTTGAAAATTAACTCTCCTATTCAGCTCTGATCTCTTAATCATAAATTCTTGAAAATCCTCTAATTCATTGAAATCCCAACTTTTCCCCTGAAGGATTATAGTCAGTTTTTCTGGGTATGTGATTGTTGATTATAATCCTAGCTCCATTGCTCTTCAAAATATTATCATTCAAGCCTTTTGGCCCTTAAATGTAGAAGCTGCTAAATCTTGTGTTATCCTAATTGTGGCTTCACTGTACTTGAATTGGCTCTTTCTATATACTTGCAATATTTTTTGCTTGAACTGGGAATTCTGAAATCTGACTACAGTATTCCTGTGAGTTTTCATCTTGAGATCT
Organism: Myrmecobius fasciatus; assembly: GCA_023553655.1. NCBI lineage: Eukaryota > Metazoa > Chordata > Mammalia > Dasyuromorphia > Myrmecobiidae > Myrmecobius > Myrmecobius fasciatus. The sequence goes on from JAJPUD010001603.1 coordinate 181,303, forward strand.
CTTTCAGGAGGTGATGGGTGGATTCTTTCAATTCCTATTTTGCCCTACATTTCTGGAATATTGGTATAGTTTTTCTTAACAATTCCTTGAAAGATGATCTTCAGCCTCTTTTTTTTATCTAGACTTTCAGATAGATCAATAATTTTTAAGTTATCTCTCTTGGCTTTATTTTACATTTCAGGTAGTTTTCCAATGATATATTTCACATGTTTTCTTTTTTTCTTTTTAATTTTTGTTTTATTATTATGCTTTATTATATCCTGACTTCTCATAAAGTCATTAGCTTCCATTTTCTCAATTCTAATTTTTAAGGAATTATTTTCTTCAATATGTTCTTTTCCATTTGGCCAATTTTGTTTTTAAGGAATTGTTCTCATTTGTTTTTGTTTTTGTTTTTGTTTTTGTTTTTTTTTGCATTTCCTTTTGCACCACTTTCAATTCTTTTCCTATTTTTTTTTCTCCATCTCTCTCACTGGATTTTCAAAATCTCTGTTGAGCTCTTCAATTGCCATAAACTAATTCTTTCTTTTTTTATTGGAGGTTTTAGATGTTGGAGCTTTGACTTTGTCATCTTCTGAGTGTGTGTTTTGATCTTCCTTAGCGACTTAGTAACTTTCTGTTGCTTACTCGTTTTCCTAACTTATTACTCGGCTTTCAATTCTTTGTTAAAGTAGGGTTCTGTTTCCAGGGTTTGGGGTGCACTCCCAAGCTTCAAGAGTTTTGTGCAGCTGTTTTCAGAAATCCTTCTAGGGATCTGATTACAAGCACTCTTTGCTGCCCCAAAACTTTTAGGAGCTGAGGCTTCAAGAAGCTGCAGCCACCTCCACTGCCTATGCCCACTCTTGGTTTGCTGCTTTCCCAAAGCCCTCTCACACTACAGACAAACATTTTCTGCTGACCTTCCAAGTCATCTTTGGTGTTTTTAGGTGGAGAGGTTTAGAAATTACCAGTACCAGTTTCTGATTCAGAAAATTGTTTTTCTGGCACTAGGGCTGGTGCTGGGGTCAGGGCTGCACTGATATGGCCTGTACTGGGATTGTACCTGGGTTCCCACCCTGGTGTCACAGATCTTTTCTGCTGACTTTTGCAGTTCTCTTTGATGTCTCTGGGTTGAGAGATCTGAAAGCCACCAATACTCCTGCTGATTCACAGGTCACTAGACCTGTACTTGCCTTTTCTGGTCTGGGTCTGTGTCTGGTTCTATGTCTGGAATCAGGGCTGCACTGGTATAGCCTACAATGAAATTGTGTACTGGGCTCCCACTCTGGTGTCATAGACTTTTTCTGAAGACTTTCCAAGTCTGAGAGGTCTAAAAGCCATTGGCACTACTGCTGATTCATTCCTGCCAGATCCATTCCTGCTTTATTGTTGCGGGATCAGGAATAGGGCTCAGGGCTGGTCTGAGGCTGTTCTGGCATGGCCTGCATTGGTACTGAACCCTTGACTCCCACCCTAATGTTACAGGCTTTTTCTGCTGACCTTCCAAAGTTGTCTTCACCTGGAAAATATTCTTCCCCATCTTTTTTGGTATTCTGATGTTCTAAAATTTAGTGAGTCATTATATAAAAGAAATTGGAATAGTTTGGAAGAAAGGTTGAATGAGTTCCTGCCTTTACTCCACCATTTTCTCTCCAAAACTTGTCATTATCATTTCTTGTCATCTTAGCCTATATGAGTGATGTGATGTTGTACCTCAAATTTATCTTAATTTTCATTAAAGCACTTTTCCATATAACTAGAAATAGCTTTAAATTCTTCATCTGATACATTGTCTATTCATATCCTTTGACCATTTGTCAAATGTATTCTTATAATTTTGACTCATTTCTTAGAGAGAAATCCTGTAGTTATTTTATTTTTATTATTTAGCCCTATAGGTTTTTTTTTTTCCCCTTTGGATTAATTTATAGCATTGCTTGTACTTTCCTTCTCTCCCCTCCTCACTTTTTCCTTGGGTCTTTTATTAGCAGATAATCTCACATTTTTCTATGTTTGCTTTTTATTACTTTTTATATTATTAATTAATTTTAGATTTTCATTTTAGTTTTCATCTTGAGATGCTTTTTGCTTAGAATATATTAATCAATTCCTTTGTATGATTTGCACAGAGTGCAAAATAGACTTGTGATTTTCTTCCTTTAATGTGTGAAATTCTGCTGATTTGTAGAATGTGTTCTTATTGAAATTATTTAAACAATGTGTGCTGAAAGTGCAAAATAGTTTTTCCCTTTCCTGAAGGCAAACTATGGTTTCATTGGTTTGGCACTTTGTTTTTCTGTATTTAGTCCTAGGAAGTTTTCTTGTATTGTTATTGCATTATTACATTCAATAGTTTTGTCTTGTTTCCTTTTTGTTTAGTTTTCCTGTTCTTCACGGAATCTTATGAGGCTTAAGTAATATCTTCCCTTTCTGTCTTTAAGAACAATATATTTTCCTTAGAAATTGAGTGTTCTTTTTGCTTGTCTTCCCAGTTGCTTTTCATTTCTGTGATTTAGTATTTCTCATTAGTTATTTTCTCTTTCATATCTTTGGAGATAGTTGACACCCTATATTCAAGTTTTTTTGTAGCTGCCAATGCAGCTTAGACCATAAATTCTATTTCAGTGATTCATATTTCTCTCTGAAACTATTTGGGAAATAAAAATATTACTATGGTTCCATGATCTTCTAGAAATCCAATCCTGCTCTACATCATCTTGTGTTTGTTCAGTTTCTTCTTTCTTGTAATATTTACTCAGAGATGTTTGAGCTCATTTATGTATTAGTGACCATTATAACTCCCATATTAATATATTCTTTCATAATTTATCTGCATATTTTCAAAGTTTTTAACACAATTTTTTCCTTCTAAAATATTTGTAAATTTCAGGAAAAAAATCTTTATATTCTGCTATCACTTATTTTTTGAATCATTTCCTTTTGATAGTAGATTGCCAAAGGATTTGTACAACAAAGCTGTTTAAGTCTTGTCATAGTGTGTGAAATTCACTACTAACTGATTCAAGTTCCATTTTAAAAGACTTCTGGGATATCAAAGCTGACTATATCAGAATGCTTCCCTTCTTTCCTTTAGGCCTGATCCAACATCTTCCTCCTTTCCCAGCATACACACACACACACACACACACACACACACACACACACACACACACA
>JAJPUD010001603.1:184465-213068 GCA_023553655.1 Myrmecobius fasciatus
ACACACACACACACACACACACACACACACACACACACACACACACATACATCTGACCTATTTTCTTTTGAGACTTCAGTTATTTGGCTGAGTGTTTTTATAACATTGCAATTTTTTGTTGCAAACAGAACAAGTTTCCATTCTCCTCTATCTCTTCTTCCAAAAACATATGAACTTGATACTTAATGACATAGAATCTTAGAGTGAAGATTGGGGTAAGACATGCTGCAAAAATACTGTAATTCTTTCAAGGATATTGATGTGAATATGGTTGTGCTGAATCTCCTGGGAAAAGGGGTGCTGTGTGAGCCTTTATGATTAGTTTTCTTTGCCATAAATTTATCAGATTACTACCTCATCAGATTTCTTAGAGTTTGTCCTTTGAAGCAGTTGCAATTACTTTGTGTTTTGCACACAATTCTTATAACTTTAAGTTTTGAGAATTTGCAAGGATAGGAGAAAAAAATCTTATACTTCAATATCTTGGTCATATGATCTAGAATTAAGGACTCTGCTCTAGAAAATGTATTTTGGCAGGTTTGTAAAGGATGGATTAAAGATGGGAAAGGCCAAATATGAGGTTATTACAGTAGTTTAAGTGAGAGGCAAAGATGGTCTGCATTAAAGTGCTATCCGTGCATAGAGAAAAATGGATGGATTAGAGATGATTACAGGACTTTGCCAATTAATAGGATTTAAGATGGTTATGGTGAAGGAAGATTCAATCATCACTTCAAGAGTGCAAACCTAGGCAGGAAGAAGGATGCTGGCATCATCAACATAAGTAGGAAAATGTAAAAGAGGGATAGATTTATTAAGGAAGATATACTCAGTTTTGATGTGTTGCCTTTGAGATTCTTGGGACAATTGGATGCAAGCATGCAACAGACCATTGGAGATGTAGTGTCATAGTTTAGAAGAGAAATTAAGAAAATGTGTGTATCTTTATAGTGATGATCACTATACTAAAACCAAAGGGAAAAATATAGAGAGAAGGGAAGACGAGAGAAATCTTGGTGGGAATGAGCACACTTAGTGGGTAGACAGTAAATAATGACTTGGCAAAAAGTCTGGGACAGAATAAATAAATAGGAACAAATAGAAAAAGAAATATGAGAAAATTATTATGCAACTTAGGATAAAAAAGTATTTAAGTAAATTTCCTATCACCTCCTTTGTGTCAACTCCAAGTTAATTAGTTTTGTTTTGTTTTGAAATGATAATACTGTCATCAGCACTTTTCAGGCTTTACAACTTTTGGACCATGGAGAACCAAACCAACTGGTCATTCCTCAGTATTGCAGAAAGAAAATTAAAATCCTACTTTTGCCTATTCCCTGTGAATCAATTACCAGCATCCCAAAACAAAATAAACATACATTGTCTGTCACTTCTCTCTTTCATTTCCTCAGTTCTGTTACATCTATTCATTTGCATTGTGGAAGTTTTATCCCTTAGCAAATTACCTTTCACACTGTGTTATTTTATTCTCCTTTTTATCTTTTTACAGGAATGGAAATATGTCTGTCTCAAACACATTTTATCCCAGAACAGTTTTTATTACATTTTCTCATATCTCTTAGTACATTAGACCAGGAAAAGGATTTGACATTCCCTTTGCTCTAACCTACTACTTCTTATAGACTTTTCTTCTGTCATTATTTATCAGAAATCAATCCTCTTTTGACCTTTGATATATGTCACCCAATCCAGATCTTTGTTGCTATTATCCACCAGCTGTCAGGTTATTCTCTTTCCTTTCTTAAAAAGTTCTCTATCAGGGGGCATAGCCAAAGAAAAGCCAAGATGTTGTCTTAGCTCTCTCCAGCTTCCTTTAGAATAGATCAAACCTCTGAACAAATTTTGGAGTGACTGAACTCACAAAGATTTGGAATATAATAATTTTCCATCTTAAGCTATCTTAGAAACAGTTGAGGGAAAGTATATCTCAGTTGGGTAGGGGAGAATGCGGCCCAGCACAGGTGGGATGCTGGATGGCCCTGCAAGGGAGACCTGGCACAGGAAAAATAGCAGATAGCTCTTAGCCAAAATATAGCAGCATGGGCTACTGTGTCTTATTTCAGAAGGCCAATGAATCAGACAACCTACTGTGAGACCTCCAATGAAAGCGCAGAAGGCAAATTGCAAGCCCCTTAAAAGGGCATAACAAGTACTGTCCAACCCATTACGATGGAAAAGCCTCATCATGGCAGAAATTAAATGAGAGGCAATGGAAGGCAAAGGAACTTGTAATACAACTAAGAATCAACTACCCAGCAAAATTGAACATTATCTATACGGGGAAAAGATGGATATTCAATGAAATATATGATTTTCAATCATTCTGATGAAAAGACTAGAGTTAAACAGAAGATTTGATCTTCAAATATGATTCAAAAAAGCATAAAAAGGTAAATAGGAAAGAAAAAAAATTTAGATTTTTAAAAGATTAAAATGTTTATATCCCTACATGAAAAAACAATACTTGTGTCTCTTGGGAACTGTATTTTTGGCAGGACAGTAAGAAATGGTTTACATAGACAGAGGATGGGGGTATAAGTTGATTTTAATGTGATGATATAAAAAAGAAACAGGGTGGAAAAAGAATTGTATTTGGAGAAGAAAAGGAGGAGGTAAAATGGGATAAATTATATCACATGAAGAGGTACAAAAGACCTGTTAAATTTGAGGGAATGAAAGGAGGGGAATGAACATTGTCTGAACCTTAATCTAATCAGATTTGATTCAGAGAGAAAACACCATTCCCTATAGGAAGTAGGAGGGGAAAGGAAACAAAGAGGCTGATAGAAGCAAGGACAGAAAAAGAAGGGGAAAGGAAAAAAAGGGAGGGGGGTGTGAGCAAACAGAGGGAAGATTGAGGAAGAGGAGTATCAGAAGCAAAACACTAATGAGGAAGGAAAGGGTGGAAGGAGAGAAAAAAAATATAACAAGGCCAAAATAGGATGGCAGAATATATAATTAGTAATCTTAACTGTGAATCTGAATGGGATGAACTCTCCCATAAAAGGGAAGTTGATAGCAGAGTGGATTAAAGCCAAAGTTTTGCAATATGTTGTTAAACACATTTGAAGCAGAGAGATTTGTACTAGGGAAAGGTAAAAGGCTGGAGCAAAATATTATGCTTCTGCTAAAGTAAAAAAAGCAGGGAAAGTGATCCTGACCTCAAACCAAGCAAAAATAAAAATGTATCAGATATTAAAAGATAATGAAGGAAATTACATTTTGCTAAAAGATACCATAGACAATTAAATAATATCAATATTAAACATACATGCACCAAGGAGTATAGTATACAAATTCTTAGAGGAGTTTAGTGGAGGATCTCAAGCTCCCTCTCAGAATTTGATAAATTTTATCACAAAAAAAATAAAAGGAGAAGAAGAAGAAGAAACAAAATAAAGCTAAAAAGGAGATGAATAGACTTTTTCCCCTGAGGCAATTGTGGTTAAGTGACTTGCCCAGGGTCAAGCAGGAAGGAAGTATTAAGTATCTGAGGTCAAATTTGAACTCAGGTCTTCCTGACTTCAGGGCTGGTACTGTGCCACCTAGCTGCCCTGATGAATAGATTTTTTTTAAATTAGGTATGATAGAGCTCTGGAGAAAATTGAATAGAAATAGAAAGGAATATATCTTTTTTGCAGTCAACTTGTCACCTAAACAAAATTTGCCCATATATTAAGGTATAGAGACCTCAGAATTAAATATAGAAAGGCAGAAATATTAAATGTATCCTTTTCAAATCATGACACAATAAAAATTACATGTAGTAAAGAGCCATAGAAAAATAGACCAAAAATTAATTGGAAACTAAATAATATAATCATAAAGATTGAGTGGGTCAAACAGCAAATCATAGAAACAATCAGTAATTTCATCCAAGAGAATGACATACCAAAACTTAGTATGCAGTCAAAGCAGTTTTCAGGGGAAATTTTGTATTTCTGGATGCTTTCATGAATAAAATAGAGAAAGAGGTTAAGGAATTGTGAATACAACAACAACAACAACAACAAAGAAAAAAAACAGAACTAAAATTTTAAAAAGCTAGAAAATGAACAAATTAAAATCCCCAAAATAAAATACCAAATTATAAACCTGAAAATCAAAGAAGAAATTGATAAATTAAAAGTAAAACAACCATTTAGCTAATAAATAAAACTAAAATTGTTTTATAAAAAAAACAAAATAGAAGATTTTTGACTAATTTTATTAGAGAAAGGAAAGAGAAAACAAAATTAGCAATATCAAAAATGAAAAAGGGCTAACTTACAATCAATGAGGAGGAAATTAAAGAATTAATTATGATCTATTTTTCCCAATTGTATGCCAACAAATCTAAGTGAAATGAATAGACCTTTAAAAAAATATATAAATTTCCTGGATTGTCAGAAGAGAAATAAAAATACTTAACCCCATTTAGGAAGAGTAAATGAACTCCTGAAAAAACATCTCCAAGTCCAGATGGATTTACAAGTAATTTCTACCAAACATTTAAAGAACAATTAATTCCAATACTATATAAAGTATTTGAAAAAATGGATGCAGTAGGAGTCCTATAATTTCTTTTTAATGATACAGATATTATACTGATATCTAGACCAAAATAGACCAAAACAGAGAAAGACAATTACAGGGCAATATATCTAATGAATATTGATACAAAAATCACCAATAAAATATTATCAAAAAGATTTTAGCAACTACACTATGACCAAGTAGATTCATACCAGGTATACAGTCTTGATTCAATATCAGGAAAACTATTAGCATTATTGATTATATCAATAGCCAAACTAACAATACATGCAGAATGCCTTTTTCATTATAGGAATGGACAAATATTAATAAAATAACAGAGAGCTTAGGAGTAAAGAGAGGTTTCCTTAAAATGATAAGTAGCATCTATCTAAAGACATCAGCAAGCATTATATATAATGGAGATAAGTTAGAAACATTCCTAATAAGATCAAGGGTGAAACAAGGTTTCCCATTATCACAACTATTATTCAACATTTTACTAGAAATGTTGGCTTTAGAAATAAGAGAAGAAAAATAAATTGAAGGAATTGAAATAGGTAATGAGAAAGCAAAACTATCATTCTTTGAAGATGATATGATGATATACTTAAAGAATCCTAGAGAATCAACTGAAAAAATATTACAAAGAAAAAGCTTTCACAAAGTTACATGTTACAAAATACATACACATGTCATTGGCATTTCAGTGTGTTACCAAGAAAGCCCAGCAACAACAGACAGAAAGAGAAATTCCAATTAAAATAACTATAGACACCCAACATAATTCATAAAGTAATGTGCATTTTTTAATTTTTTTAAATACTGGAAAAAAGAGAATGTTATATATAGTAAGATTAAAACTATTTAAGAATAACTTTGAATGATTAAGTGAATATGTCTATTATAAATATCCAAATTAACTACAAAATTTACATATAAGGGAAAACATTATTTTCATGCAGAGAAAAAACTGATAAATAGAAGTATATATAGAATTGTTTTGCACATACATAAACACACAGAGAGATATATGTATATTTGTTCATATATCTGTGTGTATATGTATATATGTGTATGTGCATACACATATATACATATACACACACATATATGTATGTATATATAACCATCTATATATACATACATATTTATAGTTGTGTCTAATGTCTATGGTGGGAAGAAATAGGAGGGAAGAAAGAAAAAGAAAATTATATAATTTTATTATATATTTAAAAGAATTAGGTAATAGAACATAATAGATTTGCAGTTACTTGTACAATCTTGATCTGATTTTTCTTGTGCAGCATGATAATTGTGGAAATATGTATAGAAGAATTATACACATTTAACACATATTGAATTACTTGCATCTGGGGGAAGGAGTGAAAAGAAGAGAGGGAGAAAAATTTGTAAAGCAAGGTTTTGTAAGAGTGAATGTTGAAAAGTATTTATGCATATATTTTGAAAATAAAAAGCTTTAAAAAATAAATTTTAAAAATATCACTTCTCGGTGGTCTAGCTGTAGCAGATCTAAAACTATATTACATAGCAGCTATCATCAAAACCATTTGGTGCTGGCTAAGAACCATAGTAGTTTGATCAGTGGAATAGGTTAGGTTGACAGGACAAAATAGTCAATGACTACAGTAATACAGTGTTTGACAAACCCAAAGACCCCAGCTTTTGGCATAAGAACTCACTATTTGACAAAAACTGCTGAGAAAATTGGAAAGTAGTATAGCAGAAACTAGGCATTGACCCATACTTAACACCTTTTAACAAGATAAGATTGAAATGGGTTCATGATCTAGACATAAAGAATGATATTATAAACAAATTAAAAGAACATAGAATAGTTTACCTCTCAGATCTGTGGAGGAGGAAGGAATTTGTGAACAAAGAAGAACTAGAGATCATTATTAATTGCAAAATAGATAATTTTGATTATATCAAGTTAAAGAGTTTTTGTACAAACAAAACTAATGCAGACAAGATTAGAAGGGAAGCAATAAATTGGGAAATAATCCTTCTGTTTAAGAGCTCTGATAAAGGTCTCATTTCTAAAATATATAGAGAATTAATTCAAATTTATAGGAATTCATACCATTCTCCAATTGATAAATCGTCAAAGTATATGAAGAGACAATTTTCAGATAAAGAAATTGAAACTATTTCTAGTCATATGAAAAGGTGCTCCAATAGACTTTGAGTACCAGATGTTTTTTGTGCTTTCCAAGATCAATCTTATACTTCTGTTCTTGTACTATCCTTTTCTATCTTCTATTGGAATGCATCAACAATCATTTCTTCTCTCTTGTCTTCAGTCTTTGCTTATTTATTTGCTATTTTATCTCCATTGTACCTAAAAACAACTTAGTCTTTTTTTTCTTTTAGCTTTTTATTTTCAAAAGATATGCATGGATAATTTTTCAACATTGATCCTTGCATAGCCTTGTGTTTCAGATCTTTCCTTGATTCCCCCCCATCCCTCCCCTAGATGGCAAGCAATCCAATACATGTTATACATGTTAAAATATAGTTAAATCCAATATGTGAAAACATTTATAAGATTGTCTGGATGCACAAGAAAATATCAGACCAAAAAGTGAGCAACACCAAAAGAGTGAGAATGTTATGTTGTGACCCAGATTCAGTTCCCATAGTCTTCTCTGAGTATAGATGGCTTTCTTCATCACAAATTCACTGGAACTGGCACCAATCATCTCAGTGTGGAAAGAGTTCATCAGAATGAATCATCTTATAATATTAATGTTGCTGTGTACAATGATCTCCCGGTTCTGCTCATTTCACTTCACATCAGTTAATGTAAGTTTCTCCAGACCTCTCTAAAATCATCCTGCTGATCATTTCTTATTTATCCATTCTCCAATTGATGGGCATCCACTCAGTTTCCAGTTTCTTGCTACTATGAAAAGGGTTGCCACAAACATTTTTGCACATATGGGTCCCTTTCCCTCTTTTAAGATCTGTTTAGGATACAAGCCCATTAGAAACAGTGCTGGATCAAAGGGTATACACAGTTTGATAACTTTTTGAGCATAGTTCCAAATTGCTCTCCAAAATGGCTAGATCTGTTCAAAGTTCCACCAACAATGTATTAGTGCCACAGTTTTCCCACATCCCCTCCAACTTTCATCATTATCTTTTTTTGTTATCTTAGCCAGTCTCTGAGGTATGTAATGGTGTCTCAGACTTGCCTTAATTTGCATCTCTCTGATCAATAGTGATTTAGAGCATCTTTTCATATGATTAGAAATGGTTTTAATTCTTCATCTGAAAATTGTTCACATCCTTTGACCATTTATCAATTGGAAAATGGCATGAATTCTTGTAAGTTTGAGTCAATTCTCTATATATTTTAGAAATGAGACCTTTATCAGAACTCTTAAATGTAAAAATGTTTTCCCAATTTATTGTTTCCGTACTGATCTTTTCTATATTAGGTTTATTTGTACAAAACTTTTTTTAACTTAATATAATTAAAATTATCTTTTTGCTATTGAATTAAATTTCTTCCTCCTCCACAGATCTGAGAGGTAAACTATTCTATGTTCTTCTAATTTGCTTATATTACTCTTTATGCCTGTCATGAACCCATTTCAACCTTATCTTGGTATGTGGTGTTTGGTGTTAGCTGTGGGTCAATGCCTAGTTTCTGACATATTAGTTTCAAATTTTCCCAGTAGTTTTTTTTTTTAAATAGTGAGTTCTCATCCCAAAAACTGAGGTCTTTGGTTTTATCAAACACTAAATTGCTGTAGTTATTGATTATTTTGTGTTGTGATCCTAAACTGTTCCACTAATTGACTACTCTGTTTCTTAGTCAGTACCAAATGGTTTTGATGACTGCTGCTTTATAATATAGTTTTAGGTCTGGCACAGCTAGGTAACCTTCAGTTTGAATGTTCTGTCATGAATTTCCTTGAAATACTTGACCTTTTGTTCTTCCAGATCAACTTTGTCATTATTTTTTCTAGGTTTACAAAATAATTTCTTGGGAGTTTGATTGGTAGGCATTAAATAAGTCAATTAATTTATGTGTTTTGTCATTTTTATTATATTTACTTGGCTTATCCATGAGCATTTGATATTTTTCCAACTAATTAGATCTGATTTTATTTGTGTGTAAAGTGTATTGTAGTTGTGTTTATATAGTTGCTGAATTTGTCTTGGGAGTTAAACTAAATATTTTTATACAATCAACAGTTATTGTGAATGAAATTTCATTTTTGTATCTTTTGCTGCTGGACTTTGGTGGTAATATATAAAAATGCTGATGATTTATGAGGATTTATTTTTTATCAGGCAGCTTTGCTAAAGTTGTGAATTGTTTCTAGTAGTTTTTTAGTTGATTCTCTAGGCTTCTCTATGTATGCCATTATATCATCTGCAAAGAGTGATAATTTTGTTTCCTCATGACTTACTGTAATTCCTTTAATCTCTTTTTCTTCTCATTGCCAAAGCTAGCATTTCTAATACAATTTTGAATAGTAATAGCAATAGTGGGCAAGCTTGTTTCATTCCTGATCCTATTGGAAAGGGTTCTAGTTTGTCCCCATTACATATGATGCTTGCTGATAGTTTTAAATAAATGCTACTGATCATTTTAAGGAAAAGTCCATTTATTCTCATATTCTCTAGTGTTTTTAATAGGAATTTATTTTGGATTTCATCTAATGTTTTTTCTGCATCTATTGAGATAATCTTGAGAACTGTATATGTCACATGGACTGAGGTTGGGCTTGTGAATAGACTCTGATGGGATAATATATTTTTTTTAAAAATGACATTAAGGTATGGTAAAAGTTTTGCACTGAAAAAAAAAAGGAAATGGGAGATATAATAGGGCAATTAGATCACATGAAGAGGCACAAAAGACCTCTTACAATCTAGGCAAAGAAGTGAGGAGGATGAGAATTGTCTGAAGCATTATCTCATCAGTTTTGGCTCTAAGAGGGAACAACTTAAACATTCAGTCTGGTATAGAAATTTATCTAACCCTATAAAACAGTAGAATGAGAAAGAGCAAAGACAGGGGAGAGACATGATAAAAGGAAAGACAGAAACACTAGAGAAATTAGGTAAGAGAAGGGAGTAATAGGAGATAGAAGATAAGGTAGTCGGTGGAGTGGGTTAAAAAATGCAACTAAGAGAAGGGGGAAGGGATGATAAGAGATAAAATAATGGATGGAGTGGGTAAAAAATAATACATCACTAAGGACAAGGTAGAAAAGAAAACAAAAGTATAGAGAGAGAGAAGAAAAGAGAGTAAAGGGAAATACAGAGCTGTAATCAATACTGTGAATGTGAATGGGAAGAATTCTCCCATAAAGCAGAAGCAAATAGAAGAGTGGAATAAAAAACAGAATCCTTAAAAAGCAGCAGGAGGAGGAAGAGGAAAAAGAGAAAGAGGAGGAAAAAGAGAAGGAGGAGGAAGAAAAAGAGGAGGAGAAAGAGGAGCCAGTTATCTCCCCACTACTTATTCACAACCTTTTCATGCTGCTGCCAATTACATAGCAACACTTAGGAAAGGTCTGGAGACTGATACATATTTGCTGTGTTCATCTAGGCAAATGTATACATTTTAAGTGCTTAAGACAATTCTCTAAGATTATAATTTACTGGGAAGGAACTAACCTTTATTGATAGAAGGAGTTTCCCACACCAAAGAAATTACAATTCTAATTTCCGAAGTTTGAGAAAGAAAAATAAGAACCATCTGCTCTCCTAAATAATCTGGGGTTCATGTGAGCTTGAATACAATCTTTTTGTGTTGGTGTTGGGTTTTGGGGGGGCTTAGTTTTGTTTGTTTTGTTTTGTTTTTCAGAGAAAAGAATAAGCTGGAGAAAAGGTAAGAGATGTAGAGAGATAAGAAAAGAAGCATTCAAAGGTTCAAAGGACTTGTAAACTTAGCAGGGCAGTAGTAAAAGCAAATTAATAATATTAGATTAATTGATAGAGTAAATAAAAAGAAACAACTGACAGGCATATTTATGAAATACAAAGCATATTCTTAAATTTAAAATTTCAAAAATTATTGCATAAATTATTTCAAATTGAAATCATATTCGAATTAAAGGAGATCTAGTGTAGAAAATAACATTAACCAGAAATAATTTAAATGATAAATGAATTTTTTAATAGAGAAAATTTAGAAAATTGTCAAATAACCCGAAATATTACTTAGGAAAGTGTAGCTCTGTAAAAGCTTTAGATATGCATAATAAATATTTGTTTCATTGATTGAAATTCATTTCTTGTTCTTTCACTGGACTGGAAGATGGCGAAATTTATTTTGTTTTATTTATCTTATTACTGGATGAGTTCTAAATGCTAGACATTTCTCTCTTTGCCTTTGTTGGATCCTGAAATAAATCACAACCTTGAGTTGAGTAATAAAGCATCTTTAATTGAGGACAGTAAAAGAGCCATCCTGGGAGATGTCCAATGCATTTCCTAATCAAAGAGACCTTTGAAAAAGTTTTTATAGTTTTAGGACGAGAAAGGGACAAGATAGTATGAGGTAGCAAGACCCCAGTGGCCCTTGACCATCCATGCTAGGAAAGGCACTTCATTCTGGTGATTTTGCCCTTCAATCCATGAATCTTATTGGAAGAGGGCAAGGAGACTATAAACTGAGATATGGCTTCAGCTGGGCACTCCCACAGAATGAAATACTTATAGAATGTGGGGGGATTCAGGGTGTGTTTCAGCTCTACCTAATCAAGAGTAAATATCTTAAGAGTAGAAATGTAAAGATAATGAAATTCTATCATTACCAGGATAATATAAGGGAATGGCGGTCCATATTATATTTGGTATTAACAATTTTTCTCATTATATTAACAATCATATTAACAATTTTCTGTCAAACTCTTCTCAAATTTTGGGCTACCCACTAGTTCTCCAATGAATTGTCAAGTAATCTCTATCAAATTATTGACTGAGGAAACCTTTCAACAAAAATAATTTTCATTTCAATAAGGGGCTTTTGAAGACCAAAAAATTTTTGACCATCTAAGAGAATTCATATGTAATGATAAAATATCAAGTACTATTGTTTGTAGTACTGACAATAGTGTGATATGCAAGAACAAAAGAACCTTTCTGAAAGGCAATATTCTAATTTTCTGCTCAGAAATTTGTCTTTGACTTTGGCTGCTTGGGAAGGTGCATTGCAATATAAAATTATGTTAACAGTCCTTTTCTTCACAGTTGTGTGAAAGCATATCTATACTTGAAAAAATTGAGCAGTAATAGGAAAATAATATCTAATCAGAGAAGTTATGAAGAAAAACAAGTCAAAAAGGAAATGAGAGTAATTAAAAAGAAAATAAGAAATATAAAGTATATGTAATGTATTAGACTGACAAGATAAGACTATAAAAGAATAGACAATAATTTACAAATGTTTGGAAAGGAAAAAGAAAAAGAATAGTAATTCAGGATAATAAAAAGAAATATATAAAGAAAAATATAAAGAGATGAAACAAAAATTTCAGTTGTCAATGAAAAATAATTTATTAAAGACATTTACTTATGTCTTGGAACAATTTGGAACAATTTTTGCAGGAATACTAGGTATAGGATCTTTGGCAATTGTGCTTTCCCATAATTCTTATTTTATGATGAAGACATTGATGAAAAGCAAGTAACTCATGAATTCTAATAAGCAACCATGTGATAGACAACATCTAGCACACAAAAAGCTGTCTGTATATTTTTAATTAATTCTAATCCTTCCTTAAACAAATTCAAAAGCATTTCAGAAGAAGAGTAGATGCTACAGACTTTCTCCAAATAAAGCAAGACTGGAAGAAACTCAAAATTTCACAGTAAAGAATATTTTTTAAGGATTTTCAGGGATTGACTAAAGCATGTATTCCAGAAAAACCTATTTTCAATGACCTGGTGCAAATCTAGCCACACCCTGAACTCTACAGTCAGTCAAAGCACATTTTCTTCTAAGTCGCTTCTTCTGGTTATCCAAGGTTAGAGAAACCAAAAGACAGTTCTATGCAAATTAACTATAAATGCGAATTCATGAGATTTTAGCAATCTCACATGTGTTGCCTGGTTTAATGTTTTTTTTTTTTTTCTTCTGGAGAAGCCTAAATAGATTCATCATATATAAAGAGAGAATAAAATTATTACTAACTTTTCCCTGAAGAGTTAAAAAAATGAATTAGTATCTGAGTAATGTATATTTCACAGAAGTTTTTCCCATTGATTTATTTCCTAATTCACTTTTAATAACCTTAGAATAAATTTCATGAACATTCACTCTTCCACTTCCTTTCATATTTGTTGACTTCCTAAGAGGCCATATCTAGTCCTGCCACAATGAGCACTGATTTGTCTCCTGCTGAAATCTCCACCTACTCTTTTAAATATTTTTTTCCCTAAAACCAAAGGTTTTTGATTATTTCATTTCCTTAACCTTTTCTCACCATTTCTCTTATTGTATAGTCTCTCCCTATCTCACTGTAGTACATATTTTGACTCCAAAGTTCATTTTGGTTATTGGGTAAAAAAACAAACAAACAAACAAAAAAACCAATAAGGTAAAATAGTTATTTCCAAACTGCTAATCAGTGACACCTGAAGGTCATAGGGTAATTACAATGAGATAATGAATTTGCATGTGTACTAAGAATCATTGTTTGGATATTGATATAGTAACAATAAAGAACAAAGTGTGATCCACTTTAACAATTCATTAAATAGAAATGACTTTTAGTAAGTTGAAAAATTAATATCTCTCCATGTATATGTTGCTAGCTTTTAAATGTATATAGGCAGTTATTATTAATAATACCCAAATTCATTTAAAATTGATGTGTTAATAATAACCTTTTTCTTCATGTATATTTTAAATCAACTAATATGTATAACATCCCTATTATTATGTGGGAACTAATGAAATTTATTGTTGTTCCTCATATTGAAAAGGTTGGAAAACACTGGTTGGTTAAGGAAATCTACAATACAAATGGAGAAGCCTCCCAAGGAAAAGGAGAAAAATGTACACAGAAGGACAATATCCCTTGAAATCTATTTCCCATACATCCCCTGTGGTATGTTGTAAATTGCTTTCCCTCTTTGTCTCTTCTCTGTAGTTTCTAGAATTTAACATTTCATCTCACATACAAATCCCATGGTAAAATTACTCTTTCATCTTCATTTTGTCTTACAATTTTCTCAATGAATGTAATTGAAGGGTACTACTGTTGCAAACAAAGAGAAAAAAAAAATGTGTGGCTGTTTTCCAAATAAAAGCTGTTCCTATTTTGGCCTGTGAGAGAAGTTGGCAACCCTACTGGTTACTGAGGATTAGACTTTAAATTGGAAGTTAAAAGGCTAGGTCATTGCCAGCAGAAGAAATCAGAGGTTTCTAAAGGATATGATAATCAAGGCACAGCAGAAACCAATCCCAAAGCAAAGTAGAAAAAAATAGGAAAAGGAGAAACAGAGCAATATGGTGCCATGGGGAACTGAAGAGAGAACAAACAAGGAAATAAAAAGAAGGAAATAGAAGAAAATAAAGGCAGGAATCACTCCAAGAAATGAGACAAAGGATAGAAAGACAGAGTTTAAAAACACACATATAGACACATCATATATATGTAAGTTAATATTAGTAAAGATTCTGAAAAGATTTCTTATATTAAGTAACAAGACAAAGATATGACAAGATCATGTCTTAAACAGGAAGAAATGAGAGTGCTTAAGTCCCTTTCTCTCCAATAGAAAAAAGATGTAATATCCATAACTATAGGTTTTCTTTTATTTTATCTTTATAACACTTTATTTTATTATTTTTTGTTTTAACATTTTATTTTCCCCAGTTACATATAAAATATTTATTAAGATTTTTTTTTAAATTTTGATATTCAGATTCCCCTCCTCCCTCTCCACTCTAACCCCATTGAGAAGGTCCATGTGAAATTTTGCATAACATTTCCATAAAAGTCATGTGGCAAATGAAAACATAGATCTCCCCCCATCCAAAAAAAAAAGTATTAAAAAAGTGTGCTTCACCCTATATTCAGATGCAATAAGTTCTTTCTCTGGATATGGATAATATTTTTCATCATAAGTCTTTCAATAGTCTTAGATCACTGCATTGCTGAGAATAGCAAAGTCATTTACAGCTGTAAATCATCCCACAACTTGGCTATTACTATGTACATAGCACATTTCACTCTGCACGAACTCATAGAGGATTTTTTTCCAGCTTTTTCTGAGAACATCCTGCTCATCATTTCTTAAATAATAATAATATTCCTTCAAAATTCCTTCAAAAACCTATCACAAGTTATTCAGCCATTACCCAATTGAAGGGCATCCCCCCAATTTCCAATTATTTGTCTGAGAAAAGATCTGCTATAAATATTTTACACATAGAGGATATTTTCTTCAAAAAAAAAAAAGCTTTTTTGAGATTCATGCCTAGTACTCATATTGTTAAACTAGAGGATATGCATGATATTAATAACCATTAGGAGTTAGATCTTATCTTTTGATCATCTATCAATTAGGGAATGATTCATACATTTGAAAAATGAGGGTTTCAACAGAGAAATTTGCTTCAAAATTCTTTACATAGATATTGATGGTAATTATATCTCTCCTGTTTATTTTATTTTTTCTTTTTTCCTCTTGTTCCTCTGCAAAAGTGTTTGCTTCTCACCAGTGCCTCCCCCAATGTGTCTTCTTTTCTATCACCCTCCCCCCTTCTACTTTGCTGCAGGATAAGATAGATTTCTATACCCAAATTGAGTGTGTATGGCATTTCCTCTTCGATTCTATTCTTTTGAGAATAAGGTTCATTCATTCCTCTTATGTGCCCTTTCTTCCCCACTACTGTAAAAGCTTTTTTTTTGTTTGTTTCATTTATGGCAGATAATTTACACCATTCTACCTCTCCCTTTCCCTTTCTCTTAATACATTCCTCTATCACCCCTGATTTTATATTAATGTTTAGATTTTATTCCTTCATATTCAACTCATACTTGTGCCCTCTGTGTATATATACTACTTCTAAATGCCATAATAATGAGAAAGTTCTTATGAGTTACAAATATCATTCTCCCATGTAGAAATGCCAACAGGTTAAAAATTAAATCCCGTATGATGTACCTTTCTTAATGACTTCCTTATACTTCTCCTTAGTCCTGTGTTTGAAAATCTAAATTTCTTTTTAATTCTTGTCTTTCCATCATGAATGCTTAAAAAGCCTCTATTTCATTGAATTTCCACCTTTTATTTAGAAGCTATACTTATTTTTTTCTATGTGGGTGACTCTTGGTTAAAATCCTAGCTTCACTGTTCTCCAGAATATCATATTCCAAGCCCTTGAGTGCTTTCCTTGCAAGGACCAAATAAATGCTTCCTTTTTGTATCTGAAGATGTCTCTGAGTAGTCATTTCAAGTAAGGGGGTCTAGCACCTGTCCCACATACACGCCATCAAGAAAGCCAAATCCTTTAATGGAGAACCTGCTAAATCTTATGTGATCCTGACTGTGGCTGCATTATACTTTAAGTGTTTCTTTCTGGATTCTTCCAATATTTTCTTCTTGATTTGAGAGTTCAAAATTCCTTTGGCTATAATATTCTTGGAAATTTTCATTTCAAAGTCCTTTCTGGAAGATGATTGGGGGATTCTTTCAATTTCTGTTTTACCCTCAGTCTACAATATCAGGACACTTTTCCTTGATAATTTCTTGAAAGGTGATATCCAGGCTTTTTTTTTTTTTTGATCATGGTTTTCAGATAGATCAATAATTTTTAGATTATCTCTCCTGGATCTCTTTTTTAGATCAGCTGTTTTTCCAATAAGATATTTTCCTTTTTTCCTACTTTTTTTCTTTTTTAAATTTGTCTTATTATATCTTGATTTCTCTTAAAGTCATTAGTTTTCATTTATTCAATTCTAATTTTTAAGGGATTATTTTCCTCAGTGAATTTTTGTGCCTCCTTTCCCATTTGACCAATTTTGCTTTTTTAAAACATTTTTCCTCATTTGCCTTTTGCATTTCCATTTGTACTATTCTCAATTCTCTTCCTAATTTGTCCTCTTTCTTACTTCACTTTCAAAATTCCTCAAGTTCTTATATGACCTGAGACTAATTCTTTTTTTTTTTCTTGGAGGCTTTGGATGTAGGAGCTTTGACTGTGTTACCTTCTTCTGAGTGTGTGTTTGGATTTTCCTTGTCATAGTAACTTTTGATGATAAGAAATGTTTTTCTGTTGTCAGATCATTTTCCCAGCCTATTATTATTTGGCTTTTTAACTCTTTGTTAAAGTAAGGCTCAGAGTGGAGGGTACATTGCCCCAAGCTTCAGGGGTTTTGTGCAGTTGTTTTCAAAGATCCTTCAGTGAGCCAGTATTGCTACTTAGCCTAAGAATGGGCAAAGCAACAGAATCCTGCCTTAAGGCCAGCAAATAAGTCCCTGCAATCTTTCTCTGACCAGTTGTTCTTCCCCACCCCCTTACCTGTGTATTGAGATCTCCAGAAGCCACCACTATTGTTTCTGCAGTTGCTGCTGCCAATATTGTTGATACAGTGGCTTCCAAAGCTCAGTACTGGACGGGGGCTCCTCTCACACTGTAATATACAAAACTCTTCAGGCTAAGTTGTCCATGGTCTCTGTAGTCTGAAAGATCTGGAGATCTCTGCCACTGCCATCAATTTAGAGCCCCTATGGTCTATCTCTGGCTTCCTGGGTCCAAGCTGTGCTGAACAATGATTATGCTCCAGATCAATCCTGATGCAACAGATCCACCCTGCCTACCTTCAAAGTAGCCTTCAGCTGGAAAACTGCCCCACTCTTTTTGTGGGTTCCAAAGCTCTAAAATTTTATTAGAGACATTATTTAAAGCATTTGGGGAGGTTTGGGGAAGAACTCAGGAACTCCCATATTTATGAATTTTCTTAGTAAGCAGTTGATCTTCTCCCTTTTGTCCAGAATTCTGAGGATCCTTCAGTGAGTGTAGAATCAAGATTAGGAAAATTTGTGAATTGCTTTGTCAGGTCAATAAAGTATAAGGCAAGACTAGAGAGGAGAATCAAGATACTTACTAGTTAATGTATGCACCCTAGTGCCTAAAATCCATTCCAAATGGATTCCTACCAACTAAAGTCTAGTCTTCTTGCCACAGTATCACTCAGTACTTTGAAAAAAAATATTTCTATAACTTCCATGGGACATATATGTTGCACAGTGGATAGAGTGCTGACCCTAGATTCAGGAAAACTCATCTTCCCAAGTTCAAATAAGGTTTCAAACTATGTGACCTTTAGCAAGTCACTTAACACTGTTTGCCTCAGTTTCCTCATCTGCAAAATGAATTGAAGTAGGAAATGGTAAACTATTCCAGCATCTTTGCCAAGAAAACCCTACATTTCAGATACAACTGAAATGGCTAAATAACACAATTTCCACAAATAAGTAAAGCCTGAACCTATTCAGGATCCTGGAGCCTTCATTAATTTTTTTTCTTCCTATTGTAACTTCTTAGTGCCATGAAATAACCAATTTTTAGACTTTAAAGAGTATTAGAGCTTAGCTAATTCAACTCTTTCATTTAACCAATCAGAAGGATTGTTTGTCACTCCAAATAAGTAATAAAAGTGTTTATAAAAATGGCATCTTTCTCATCTTTATGTATATCCCTCTCTCCCAGGCTAAAACTATGCAGCATTTTATTTTTTTTTTCAGAATTATAAAACTCTCTTTATAATTAATTATAATAGAGAGGAAGCATGAAATAACAGGAAGAGGAGTATTCTTGGAATCAAGAAGACCTAGGTTCAAGGCTTCTATCTAACACATAAAGTATGAGAGCTTTGTCAGTTGGCTAATCTTTATGTACCTTAAACAAGTCTCTAAAAGCAAGTTGCAGATGAAGTGCCAATCGGCTTTAGTCAAGGGAATTTTCAGATTATGAGTTTCTCAGACCTCTAAAATCACACATTGCAAATCTGAATCAAAATAGTAAGGATGATGATAATAACATTGAGAGACAGAATTACTCTTCACCCTATGTCACACTTTTATTTATTGGAACAATTACATTTCAAGAAACATGATTTCAGCCATGTAAACAAAATTATATAATAATTTACAATGCAAAAATATTACATTGTGCAGTATTGAAGAATAAGATATTCAATAATGGAATATTAATATGCCATAAAAATAGAAATATGAAGAATCCTCTTCTTTATTCAAAATGACCATCATACTTCTAGTCTTTTCAAATTTGTAAATTCAATATTATTCTCAACTCCTCAGTCTCCCTCATTACACATTGCCAATCCAATTGCTAAATTTTGCCATTTCTAACTCCACAATATCTGCCTCCACTGTTCACACAACCATCACCTTAGTCTAGACCTTCATCACCTCTCTCTTAGACTATTGCAATGGTTTCCAAATTGGTCTCCCTATATTATTTCTCCAATCCATTATCTACACAATTGTCAAAGAGATTTTTCTCTAGATACAGATCTGAACATGTAATGTCCCTTCTCAACATCCCTAGAATCAAATAGGAACCCATTTGTTTGTCTTTAGAACCTTTTACATTCTCACCCCAAAATGTTCTTTCAGCATCATTATACATTATTCCACTTAATGCACTTTACAAAAAATATTCAAATTAACCTTCCCTATAGTCCTTCCACAAAGCATGCCAGCTCCCACTTCTTCTTTGCAATGACCAAATCTTATGCTAGAATGCACTTTCTCCTTACTTTTATGTCATAGATACTTTTTCCACATCCAAAATTCATCTTAAAACTTCAGATCAACCAATGATCTTTTATTTACCTTTTTAAAATCTATTTTTCCTTTTCTTGTATATAACTGTG
Source organism: Myrmecobius fasciatus (assembly GCA_023553655.1). Taxonomy (NCBI): domain Eukaryota; kingdom Metazoa; phylum Chordata; class Mammalia; order Dasyuromorphia; family Myrmecobiidae; genus Myrmecobius; species Myrmecobius fasciatus. Next base: position 203,905 of record JAJPUD010001603.1, read on the forward strand.
TATGTGTATCTTGTATTTCTTTCTTTCCTTTTTTTTTCTTGGTGAGGCAATTGAGGTTAAGTGACTTGCCCAGGGTCAGTTAGGGAATGTTAAGTGTCTGAGACCAGATTTGAACTCAGATCCTCGTGACTTCAGGGCTGGTTCTCTATCCACTGCGCCACCTAGCTGACCCTATCTTGTATTTCTTGATAGAATACAAGTTCCTCACACTCTTTGTATTTGTATTCTCAGAGATTAGTATAGTTCCTAGAACATAGAAAATGGTTAACAAATGTTTGATGATTGATTGATCTATTTAATTCAGAAAAGCATTTAAAGATTTCCATAAACTTATAAAGTAGGAAGAACTGAGAAAATATGTATAGTGATCATAATGATGAAAATAACAATTACTTATTATTATTATTATAACTATCACTATAATGACCAAGCTTGGACTGGGGAAAGAAAAGAGAGAATTTGATGACTTCCATTCTTTGCAAGGATAAAGGATAACCAATGTGGAACACTAGATATGTTATAACAATTGGTTAATTCATTGATTAGTTTCCCTGAGATTTTTTTTCTCTAATTTATTCTTTCTGTCAATGATGGTTCCTTATGTTTGGAAATAATACAGACATATTTGTAATAAAAGGTGCTGGAAAAAATCTTAATAAAATTTTAAAAGGATAAAACTAAACAAATCTCAAATAACATGATAAATTTGATTTTAATGTACAAAGAAAAGCCCTATTGTTGCGAATTTGGACCCACAGTATATTTTATTCAACTTAAGCCTGTGTTTCAAAAATCCAAAAGGTAATGATTCTTTATCTCAATGGACAGTGCCTTTTCTTCTTTTTCATTTCTCCATTTCCTTCTGCTTGTCTGCTGATGACCAGTGTTACCATCTAGACTCATATATCAGTCCAAGTTCAATGTAACACAGCTCAGGAGAAGCCGCACATTCTTCAACATTTATTGATTAGTCAGTAGGAAAGGAAATGTGGGTAGATTGTAAAACAAAATGGTACATTTTAATTTGTGAGATGAAGACCTCTGGGTGGCCACAGTTAAATGGAAATAAATTAATATAAGAATTTAAAGCAAAGAGTAGGGGACATATGGGAAGTCTAAAAAGTGAGAGAAAGAGCAATAAACATTAGGTAACCACAAGGTATCAGAAGTGTAAAATAAACAGGTATTATTAATATGAACTTCACCTCTATTAGAAGGATGCCAAAGCAATGATCTACTTTTTCTCTGCAGTAGAAAAAAAAATAGCTTGTTATATGCTGGGTTTCAGCTTCATCCATAGAGGTCACTATGGATTACTAATGATCTGGGAAGAATAAAATAGTTGAGGGTGGGGGGAAATTGTGTCAACAATAGCAGAGTTACTTATACTGACAGTCAGCAACCCTGATTAATTAAGCCTGATGCTTGGAAATCTAAAATGATTACTATAAAAAAAATGGAGCTATCAGATCCTTTCGATCTATGGTATCATATATAGCTATTCTTGCAAGAATTGTTCTTAGCCATGCATGGAAAATGATTAGTTCCATGTAACCATCCTGACTGATTCTGAATCATAAAATCATGGATTTAGAGCCAAAACAGATCGCAAAAGACTTCTACTGCAATTCTGTCATTTTTTTTTAACAGATGATGAAACAGATATAAGGAGGCAAAGTGAATTATCCAAGATATTTATGGGTATTTAAGTAGTGGCATTTGAAGCTAGATCCTTTGATTTTGGAACTAGTCATCTTTCTTGAATTTCTTCAAGTGAAATGCTATACTTTCCAAAAGCATGCCAGAACCTACCCATAACCTAACAAGGGTTTCTTGTAAAGTCCTATAAAGTCCTCACTAAACTGAGGGCCACAACACCACAGATGGAGAAATACATGCTCCTCAAAAACCAATTAATCCAATCTATTCATTTTGTAGACAAGAGAACTGAAGCACTCAGAGGTCAAATGACTTACCCATTGTTTTACAGGAAATTAGTAGCAGAAGAGATATTTAAATACAATTTTTTTGACTTGAGGGCCGATGTGCTTTCCCCCATACCACACCTGCATTTTAATTGTAAACTCTGCAACTTCCCAATTGTAAGATTAGGTTGACCTTGAGCTCCTGAACCTTGATTTTCTCATCTATAAAATGGGGATAAAATGACCTACTACTTAATCTATTAGAGTTTTGTAAGCATCAAGTAAAGTAAGATGTTTGAAGAGTGTTATAAACTACATTGTTTAAATGTGTGCTATTATTCCATAAGCACAGAGGTTGAAGATGAAGAAATAAATACTATTCACACAAGTGTCTTTCATCCAAAATCTCTTCCTAAGGGTTACATGCAGTCTACATCTGCTAAATCTAAAAGAGAATAAGATAAGTCATGATTTTAAATCTAGCCAAATTTATTTAATTGAGGAAGGCTAAAGGATTCCTTAGGAAAGAGAGATTCCTTAGACCCTCTTAAGTAGGTAATGGTTTGTATTCCTCCTCCATCCCAAATCTTTTTTCTACTTTATTTCAGTGTTTAAAACTGATCCAAACCTTCCTCTAATGATTAAAGTTTCCAAAGTTTATATCTAGAGACACTTAAAAACAGAAAGATTGACAAGTGTGAGTAAGGATTCAGTATTCTCTATACTGCTACTTTATTTTGTTTCATTTCCTTTAGGTTTTGAAGCAGATGCCCTGAGGCAAAAGAACAGATCTTGGATGAAGGAGATTAAAAAGCAAATAAAATCTTTATGCAATTTCCCCATTCATCATCCAGTCCAGAAAAGTGAAGGTATAGGAACTAGATTTTATTTGTTTAGGAAATCTCCTGATTAGGAAACTAATTTAGCCAGTATAAGTTAGGATCTTTTTCTGTAATTTAGAGAGTTGCCTAGTCTAGAATACTGGCCAATTAAATGACATTCCTAGAATCACACAGTCAGTATCTGTCAGAAGTAGGATATTAATTTGCCTCAGAGACTGGATTGTCTCTCAAGTAAGTGAAAAATAGGGAAGTTCTACTTATGGCTTAGCCGATTATAAAAATTTAGATTAGGAAAAAGACATTAGTAGATTATCTTCTCCAATATTTTAACTAATGCAGGAATCCACTCTAAATTCTCTTACAGAAGACCATTCAATTTCTCTTTGACCATCTTCAGTGAGCCCCCTATATCATAATGTTGCCCAATACATTTTTAGATAACTCTCCTAGATGGAAATTTGATTTAAAAATCTGACTATCCCTATATCTTGCTCATGTGCCCAGAGCTACTTACATTTTTAGGCTATATAGAAGAAATCAAATCCATCTTCCATGTGATAGTGTTTTAAATATTTTAAAATAGTAATAATGCAACCTTTTCCAGATTTCTTCTGATAAGTCTTTCCAAATCTTTACCTTTGATTATATGAGATAGTTTCCAGCTCTTTCATCATCCTGCTTGTCCTATGATTAAATGAACTCTAGTTTGTTAATGTTCTCCTTAAAGTATGTTGTATTGTACCAAACAATTCATATATGTTCTCATTTCCCTTATACTACAGATTCTTTTTAGTACTAAAAATTGTATGGACTCATACTTAGGAGGTAATAAATCAAAACTCCCTAGTTTTTCAAACAGTGTGCTCAGCCCAATATATTTACTGTGTAATTCTTTTAGTGAAATTATAACTATCTTTTTACATCAGCTGATCATTCCAAATAGCCATTATATTTAAGTCTTAAATCTGAAATCCACTAGATTAATTTTCCACCACAATTTTGTGGCATGCATAAGTTTTAAATACTATGCCTTCATTATGTGAAAGAAGAATTATACGTGTTCTGCTTTGACCAGGGTAGGACTAAAATGAAAGTGTAGAAATTACAGGTATGTAAATTTCAGCTCAAAGTTAAGCAAAATTTCCCAAGAATGAGTTACTGAAAATTTAATAGCTTACCTTGGCAAGTGAGGCAGGTATGCTGCTTAGTAGACAAAACACTTGGCCTTTATGGAAGATCTACCTTCAAATCAGGCCTCAGACAATAGCTATGTGACTCTGGCCAAGTCATTTCTTTTTTATCATCCTTATTCCACAGAAAAAGGAAATGCCAAACCTTTCCAGTATCTTTGCCAAGAAAATCCCATGGACATATTGGTGTAATATGGTCCTTGGGGTCATAAAGAGTTGGACACAGCTGAATGAATAAAAAAAAACATGGTGAGCAATTAATTCTTTAATTTTTAGAGGCATTCAAGCAAAGACTGGATGGCTACTTGATGAGGATATTGTCAAGTTGTTTACTTTTGTTACAGATTGGATTAGAACACCTAAAAGACTCTTTCCAACCCTGTAATTCTGTGATTCACAGATAGAAATGTTGAGTAAGACAGGAATAAAATACAAAGCTCTGAGACATACTTCAAGATGTCTCCTTCCAGTCTGACACCAATCCTCTAATCAATACTCTTTGAGTGCTAATCAATATCTTTTGAATGTAATTGTTCATTTAACATTTTAGTCTGTCAGGGTTGCTGTTGCCAGTTAGGGGATTATGTGGGGATATCAAGTGTTTTAAAATTTGATTTTTGGCTAGGGAAATAGTCTGAAATGTTTGGCAAGAGGAACACAGATGAGATGTGTTGAGAAAGTATCAGACCATGAACCTTCTAGACCACATCTTTCACCAGATAATAAGTTTATATCAGCACAGAAAGAGAAGATAAATAAGAAATATCTCCACCCCTTTAAAATAGAACAGATTTGGAACTGATTTTAAAATACATACACACATCATCATCATCATCATCATCATCATAATAATAATAATAATAATAATAATAATAATAATAATAATAATAATAAATAGAATAGAATAACCCCAGGATCAAACAAACACATAACTTAGTGTTTAGTGACTCTAAGGTCATGAACCATTAAGGATAAGACTATGTTAGATAAAAATTGCTGAGGAAAACTAGAAAGCACTCTTGTAGAAATCAGATTTAATTCAACAACTTATTAACATATACTACAATAAAGTCCAAATGCACACATAACCTAAATATAAAAGGCCATATCAAAAACAAATTAGAGGATAACAGTGTTATCTTTTAGAATTTTGACAGGAGAGTGGAGGAAGATTTTTTTTTTTACCTAAACAAGAAATAGAAGTGATCATAGAAGATCAAATAGGCAATTTCTATTACATGAAATAAGCTTTTGCACAAGCAAATCATCCCAGCTATAATTCAATTAATGATAGTTAACTAAGAAATAATCTTTGTAGTGAAAATCTAAGATAAATCTTTGATATTATGCACATATATGTATATATATATACATATACATTTTATATACATACATATATGGAAGTTATATAAATACATAAAAATAAATGCCATTTCTCAGTCCTTAAATGTTCAAAAAATATGAAATGACAGTTTTCATTTGAAGAAATTAAAGTTATAAATGGCCATAAATAAGCACAATTACAGGAAAAGAATCTGTGACTTCATTGGAATGGGTAACTGCCAGGTGAGGAAAATCCCTTTGTCAAGGACATTCTACAATTTCTTGGCAAAACCAAATCTTTGATTTTCATAGGCCATGGAAAAGTGAAATGAAATGAGAGTCATACAACTAGTACAGACTAGGGCAGGATCAGAACCTTGACCTTTCTATTTTTAAAGTCACCTCTGTCTATTCTCCATGCTATTCTTCTTTTATATACTTCTGGAAGGTAGAAATAGAACTGGTTAAGAAAGGTTGCAAACAGTAGCATACTTACAAAGAGATCAAAGACAAAGGAAAGGGACACATGTAGACATGTATACCTACATTTATGTTTAGATGTTTATGAAGGCATGTATGTATCCTTGTAATTTTTTTATTATGTCAAAAAAACCTGGAAACAGTGAGTGCCCATAAATACAATAAAATCTTCTATAAACTCTTCTTTATAGATTTAAGTTAGGCAATCAATAATCATTTATTAAAGAACTATAAAAATGAAGCCACTGTGCCAAATGCTAGAAATACAAATAGAAGAAGAAAGATAGTTCCTTCCCTCAAGTTGCTTACATTCTTTACTGGGAAAAAACAATATATAAAAGGGAGTTGGAAAGGAAAATGGAGAAGAAGAAAGTACTGAAGAGATGCATCAGCAATGATTTAGCCTGAATATCTTACTTAAATTGGAGATTCTAATACCAAAAAATCAAAAAGGAGGTGTTGGGGGAAAATAATATTTCCAATGTAAAAAGTAGAATGTAAACCAATATAATTTCACTATATAGAATGATGACTATGGCAAATTCAAATAAAGTAGTGAAGATTTGTGTGTACAAATGAAGAATGAAATTAATAGAACTGGGAGAATAATTTGCGATATCAACAATAATTTCAAAGCAATTTTTCCAAACTATAAGTCTAATCATGTCACTTTTCTACTCAATAAACTCTAATAATCCTCTATTATTTACTAAAACAAATAAAAAAATCTTTTATTAGGCTTTTAAAAGTCTTTGCAATCTTCCAACAGCGGCATTGATTGCTTGCTATTCCTCATAATGGGCATTCAGTCCTCCAACTCTGTCTTTTCATTGGCTGTTACTTATGACTGGAATACTCTTCCTTTTCACCTCAGTCATCATGCAGCTTAATCCTTTTAAGAATTTTTAAAATCCTGGTGCTTTTAGAGCTAATTTTATATATAAGGGTACTGAGACTATGAAGAATTGAGTGACTTATCAAGGATAAAAAAGCTAGAAAGCACTTGAGGCAGAATTTAAGTGTATTGCCCTTCTGATTACAAGCCTAAGATTCTATGGTTTGTGCCATCTAGATACCACTTATTAATGCTATCTTATAATCAAGTAATAAGTTTTTGAAGGAGAGTATTGTGTGCGAAAGAGAGATAAAGACAGAGTGAGAAAGACAAAGACAGAAACATTGGCTGAGAGACAAAAAGATAAAGAGAGACAGAGAGAGAGAGAGAGAGAGAGAGAGAGAGAGAGAGAGAGAGAGAGAGAGAGAGAGAGAAAGATTGATTCAGTTTGCATGACATATTCCTCATCATTTAATGCTGCTTCCTAGTGATAAAATGTTCTTATCAACACATTAAAAATATGCTTAATAACCCTAATCATGTTCATTCTACATGGGCCTACTCCTTCCTTATTTTTGTGTATACAGATGTAAAAGTCCTTTTTTTTTATTTGTCCTTATGTTTCACAAGATTCACTGAATTCTAGGTTTTAGGATTCTCATATTATTCTGGTACTGGAGTTCCATAACACTTGTCTTTTAGGAAATATCTGCAAAGTCTTCTTGATGAGGCCTCCAAGCTTCACTAAGCATACTTGATGAAAAAACACATGACCTAACATAGAGGAGTGTTTTTACTGAATGCAGTTTTGCTTGGTTTTGACAGTATATCATTATTATGGTATTTAAGGTCTTTACCCAGGTTCTCTGACTTCAAATACAGTAGAATTCCCACAATACCAAAATGTTTAAGTTCTACTTTTTATAAATACCAGGAACTGCTGAAGGCAGAAATTTTAGTAGAAAAAGATTCCAATTAACTTAGTTACTGGTGGCAGTGGCTAACATTGTTCTTTAATAAATGAGATTAAAAATCTCTTAGTTTGCTAAAGGTAACAAAAAAAACTAGAATCTTCTTTAAATTTCTCTTTATATTAATAAGGAGAAAGGAAATGCTAAAAAGGAAACTCTCTCTTTCTCTCTCTCTCTTTCTCTCTCTCTTTCTCTCTCTCTCTCTGTCTCTGTCTCTCTCTCTGTCTCTGTCTCTGTCTTTCTCTCTGTCTCTGTATCTGTCTCTCTATCTATCTCTCTGTCTCTGTCTCTGTCTCTCTGTCTCTCTTTCTTTCTCATTCTTTTAAAGAAAGACTGGTGTATTTGTGATTCACCTTAGGTAATATAGAGATGACTCTTTGATTGAGGGTAATCAGGATTCTTCCTCAGGGGACAACTGGAAAATGAAAACATGAACCAATAATAAAATGTGACCACCAGGTGAATAGGTTTCATAAAGTCTTAGAAAATTAACTCCCTGAGTTTCCTATTTTCTCAGCAGTCCATGGAACTTATACAAAAATTGACCATGTGTTAGGACACAAAAACCTCAAAATCAAATGCAGGAAGGCAGAAATAGTAAATGTATTTTTTTTTCAGATCATGACGGAATAAAAATGACATGCAATATAAGGCCAGTAGAAAATAGACCAAAAACCAATTGGAAACTAAATAATTTTATCCTAAAGAATGAATGGGTGAAACAGCAAATTCCAGACACAATTACTAATTTCATCCAAGAGAATGATAATAATGAGACAACATACCAAAATTTGTGGGATACAGCCAAAGCGGTAATAAGGGGAAATTTTATATCTCTAGATGCTTATTTGCATAAAATAGAAAAAGAGAAAATCAATGAATTGGGCTTGCAACTAAAAAAGCTAGAGAAAGAACAAATTAAAAACCCCCAATCAAATACCAAACTTGAAATCCTAAAAATAAAAGGAGAGATTAGTAAAATTGAAAGTAAAAAAACTATTGAATTAATAAATAAAACTAAAATTTGGTTTTATGAAAAAACAACAAAATAGATAAACCTCTAGTTAATTTAATTAGTAAAAGAAAAGAGGAAAATCAAATTGTTAGTCTCAAAAATGAAAAGGGAGAACTTTCCACCAATGAAGAGGAAATTAGAGCAATAATCAGGAGTTACTTTGCCCAACTGTATGCCAATAAATTTGATAACCTAAGTGAAATGGAGGAATATCTACAAAAATATAGATTGCTCAGATCAACGGAAGAGGAAATAAATTACTTAAACAGTCCCATTTTAGAAAAAGAAATAGAACAAGTCATTAATCAACTCCCTAAGAAAAAATCCCCAGGACCAGATGGATTTACATGTGAATTCAACCAAACATTTAAAGAACAATGAATTCCAATATTATATAAACTATTCAAAAAATTGGGAATGAAGGACTCCTACCAAACTCCTTTTATGATACAGACATGGTATTGATACCTAAACCAGGTAAAACAAAAACAGAGTAAGAAAATTATAGACCAATCTCCTTAATGAATATTGATGCAAAAATCTTAAATAAAATATTAGCAAAGAGATTACAGAAAATCATTCC
>JAJPUD010001603.1:223091-257284 GCA_023553655.1 Myrmecobius fasciatus
AGACAGAGACAGAAAGACAGAGAGAGATAGAGAGAGAAAGACAGAGACAGAGACAGGAAGAGACAGAGACATAGAGACAGACAGAAAGACAGAGATAGAGAAAGAGACAGAGACACACAGAGACAGAGACAGACAGAGTCAGAGAAACAGAGAGACAGAGACAGACAGACAGAGACAGAGACAGAAAGACAGAGACAGAGACAGAAAGACAAAGACAGAGATAGAGACAGAGATAAACAAAAATGGAAGAAGGGAAACAATGACAGACAGAGACACAACCACCCCTAGAGAAGATACAGAGGCAGAGACAGAGAGAGTTAAACAGACAGGCACAGGCACATAGAGATAGAAACAAAGTGAGACAATGGCAGAGACAGAGACATCCCCCCACATATACAGACTGAGAAAGAGAAACAGCCAGACAAACACAGATACAGAAATAAAAAGAGAAAGACAAAGGTAGAGACAGGGAGAATTCCAAAGTCCAGGCTATGTGGCAGACACGTTTGTCACTGCCACCTGCCTTGTAACAGATCCTGGGTCAGTACAGGTGTATGTATAAGGAGGGGTCCGTGCAGTTGTGTATATTTCCCTTGTTCACTCAGAGCAAACAGCAAGCAGCTGGCTGTGTCCAGTTCAGGCTAACGAGTGGAAAATAAACACAGCCTGATCCAGGGTGAATATCAGCGTCTGTTAGACCATTGTCTATGTTGAGCTGCCTGACTGAGCAAAAGAAAAGCCAGCTCTACAGACAGTCTCTTTGGGACAGAAATCAAAAAGAGAAGACCACTAAAATAATTCCATTTCTGGATGAAAGAGTAATTTCCCAAGAAGAAGCCCAATGATCTTTATGCCTGAGGCACTTGTATCAGACACTTAGTCTGAGTTCCAAGACACAGATCCTTTCTGTTTTTTTTTTTTCCTCTGTATCTCTTTTCTTAAGATTAAACAAATATTTATCAATAATGATAAATTATTGATAAAAGTCATTAAGTTTTGCAAGCACTTTTCACATATTATTAAATTTGTTCCTCACACCAATTCTGGAAAATAGGTGCTCTTATCATCTGCATTTTACAGATTTGAAAACCAACACCATGAGATGCTAAGACTTATCTAGAGTTGAAGAGCTAGTACCTGAGTACTACTACTGAAGTACTAATACTACTACTGAGTACTACTAAAGAGTAGTACCTGAGGCTGCATTCAATTTGAGGTCTCTCTGACTCCATGTCCAGATTTCTATCCTCCATACCACTTAGCTGCTCCCTCATATTGCTTCCTATGGGTAGAACAGCATGGTTTAGGTGCTGAGAGAGCTATAATATATTTCAGTGACAGAGTACATCATAGAGCGTACTATATAGCAAGTAGCTTCACTTAAAAGACAATATAAGCCAATCATTGATGAACTAGGAATTAGGATTAAAGATCAGGAGACATTCTGCTATTTCATGCTTCATTATACACACTAGAGAAAGTCAGCTAAGAAAAATTGGTGGCTTACAAGTAACTGAAACAAGAGGAGAGTTTTACTTTGTTCTTTTTCTTTTATCTATTGCCTTTGTCCTTTCTCTGTTGACCCTCACTCTATTTTTTGCCTCTTCTCAACACTAGCCTCCTAGATTTAGCATCTCACATTTTTCATCCTATGTCCTCCTCATATCCCCTAAATAGGAATCCATTTCTGAATTCCTCTTCTTCTGACCACTATCCAATGCTGTATGACTGCTCTTATCCAAACTTCCTCTGAGAGGTCATTCTTTCCGACCAACCTTTCAGAGAAGAAAGAAATAGTAATAAAAGAGTGACTTTTATATTTCAAGTCTTTTTTGTGCATCACTATCAGCATGCTGTTGTTCAGTCATGTCTGCTCTATGTAATTTAGTCATATCAGTTATATGTAACTCTTCATGATCTCATTTGGAGTTTACCTCACAAAAATTTCCTTTTCCAGATCATTTTACAAATTAGGAAACTGAGGCAAACAAAGGTTAGAGACTTGCTCAGGGTCACACAGCCAAGATGTGTCTGAGACCAAATTTGAACTCATGAAGATGAATCTTTCTTTATATATATGAAGTCCAGACAATAAATGATAAGATTCTGAAATAAAGTAGTGGTTTTATGAGTAAAGAGCACATACAAGAGAGATATTTTGATGTTAGGAGAATAAAATTTGACTATATATTGCTATATAGTGGTTAAGAATGAAAAGTCAAGTATGATATAAATGTTGTAAGCCTTATTGGCAGAGAATATAATCATGCCTTCCATGTGATAGGAAAATTCTAGAGAATGAAGATTATGGGAAAAAAAACAATTATAAAAGATGGAGCAGGTCTTACTAAACAAATGCAGTGGGCTACTACAAGCAAACAGTATGAGTGAATAGAACTTAAGAAACCATCAAATTTACTCCTTCATTTTAAAGATCAGGACACATAAGGTCTGGGAAATTTAAGGGATTTGCTCTATTTAAAGTAATTCACAACCCTTATTTCATTGAATTAGTTGAATCTCTGTCAATAAGGCTTACAACCTTGATATCATACTTGACTTTTCATTCTTAACCAATATATAGCAATATATAGTCAAATCTTGTTGCTCCTAACTTCAAAATATCTCTCATGTATGTCCTCTTTACTCATTCAATTCATTCCATTGAATTTTATTTTGTTTTACACAATTGAATGAATATTGCTCATTTTTAAAATATATATTTACAGCAGCCTTTGTCTCTTCACTCGAACTACAAAGTCAGAGAAAAACCCATGCTATGACTAGTTTGTACCTTTTGAATGCACTGCTGTAATGTGGTTCCAGCTCAGCAGCCAAGCAGAAGTTTGTTTCCTCACCACGTGGTCAGAGGCAGTCAGAAAGCATTTGCTCATTCTCTCAAGTAGGGATGCTCCATCCCTCATCATCTTGAGTTTTCAAAAACAGTCTCACCAAACATCTATGTGCATATGCAGCAAGTAGAATATTAGGCTAATTTGCAAGAGGGGAATCCCAATGGTTAGTCAGTCCCTCATTACATTTATACTGCTCTCACATACATACTCTTATACTCTAGTGAAAATAGACTGCATAAAATCACCAAATAACATTATGCTTTCTAAACTCTACTGTTTTGCTACCTCCATTCCCTGAACTTTGTAAGAGACAAGCATCTTACCAAGAAGTCTGCAGACTCACCGATGGAGTCAGGAATAGATATTCATTCACCATCTTGCAAAAACAGATTGCTGAATAAGCAAAAGCACAACCTTTTATTCCATGTCCCAAAACACAAGTCCCTTCCCTGTTTCCTCCATTGTTTGAGTACTACAGAGGTTATGGCCTATCTGAAGTACCTAATTGCTTCACCTAAGTCTCTACTCGTAATTACAATTCCCATTCCCCACATTTCAGAAACCCTGGCCCCTACTTTCTTTTACTTTTATTTGGGTGTGTATACATCTCTTCTGCATCTACCAATAATATGTTTTATATTCAAATATATGTCTTACTTCTAATATATGTTACTTGTTTCCTATATACTTATAGAGGTAAGACATATAGATAGATAGATAGATACATAGATACATAGATAGATAGATCTATATCAATATCTATATCTATATCTATCTATATCTATATGTCAGCCTAACCTTTAGGTTTCAGTTTCATTTCTCTGATTTAAGCTTGATCTATCTGCATTTCTCCAATTTAAGTTTTATTTCTCTGATTTTTTTTACTTCACTGTGTGGGCAAGTCATGGCCAAGCTACATTTGGTCATTATTTATGTCCTAATTAACCCAGATTGAATGCTAATAGCAGTCATTTCTTTGACCAGAAACCCAAAGGGTCTTCCCCTCCAAGATTCACTTATTTACATTTTTTTGGACTAAGTGAAAGAGAAGATTTTTTTTTTTCAATTATTACCTAGCCTTAATTGCTAAATGGATGAAACCTCAGTCAAACTGAGACCTGTTAAGAACCTTAGCTTAAAAAGGCCAAGTTATCCAGTTTCAACCAGGGCCATATCCAGTCATCCTGATTTATATGTGGCCATGGACCCAGATGGCTCTAGAGAGAGAAGTGATTCAGGTGACCTTGTACAGTTCTCTTTCACTTAAATCCAACTCATTTGCATGTAATGCATGTTATGGTCCTTTTCTAGAAAAAAGGTCAAACAACAACATTTAAACTATGTCTGCCTCAGTTCTCTTACCTGTAAAATGGGAATAATAATAGTCCTCACATCTCCTGGTTGTTGGGAGAAACAAATTATATAATATCTGTAAAGTTCTTTGTTTTTCTTGCTATTTGAATGGGCAGTGGAGGAAAGAAGATAATTTTGAAAGAAAAATAAAATACATTTTATTTTTTGAAATCAAGTATAAAGTATATTCTTCCTCACTAACCACCATAAGTGGGTGAAATGCGTCTTGTCCCTTCTTCCTCCTATTTTGTGGCACTATGATCTTGATTGTGACTTTGAGAATTTTTAACAGTTTCTGCTTTTGAGGTTAATGGTCAAGCTTTAATCATCAATAAATGATAAAAAAAATATCCTTTCAGAATCATATAAAAGGGGTTTACTTTATAATTTTAAAAGAAAATCCCATTTTTCCTCTCGGAAGTCATAGACTAATAGACTGAGTCAAGAAGCACAGTTTAATATAGTAGGTGATATGTTCATGAACACCACTAATATCTTTGATATGTTTATAAGGAAGGAGGGAGGAGTGGTCTCAGCAAGCAAAATATCTTTCAAGAAAGTTTGAGACAGAGGACCAATTTCATTAAGAATCTTGGTGGGAGAGAGATATATGGTACCATAGAGTCTTGCTTTTCACATAAGAAAATAAAAAGTCAGAGAATAGGACCCTAATATAATAAAAATCATGGTGAAAGTCTTCCTAAAAGTTTTAGCAAAATTTAGTTTTTGGAGATATTATTAGAAAGTTCTTGTTTTGCAGTTTCAAAATTTTCAAATGTCTAGGGAATTTGTTGGTCTTTCCAAAATTTTAATTTTGTAGACTTTATAGTCTATGTTTTTCTCTTGTCTCAGTCCTTTGTATATGCAGTTTTTAGATGTTCCCTGAAAAAAAAACCTTGATAAAAAAGAAAGAAAAAAATTATCAATATAAAAATGAAAAGAGTTAAAAAAATCAAAAATAGATTTTTTTAAATTGGGAAATATTTCACCTAATCATATGCCAATAAAACCTATAATCTAAGCAAAACAGATGCATATTTACAAAATACAAAATTCTCAGATTAATAAGAAAAAATAATCCAATATTAGAAAAAAATAAAAAGATATAAATGAACTCCCAAAGGGGGGGAAGCAGATTGTTTTATAAATGAATTTTGCCCAAGGTTTAAAAAATTAATTCCAGTATTAAATAGATTGAAAAAATATGAAAAACAAGGTACCCTACCATTTTCCTTTTATGATAAAAATATGGTTTTGATACCTAAACAAGAGAGAATCAAAAAAAAAGGGAAATAAAACTAATGAAATATATCCCTAGTGGATATTGATGCATTTTTTCCAACAAAATATGACCAGCTAATATGACAGAAAAGAAAAATAATAAATGTTGGAGAAATGCACAAAAAAATGTGACACTGATTCACGATTAATGTACTTGTGAACTGATCCAATCATTCTGAAGAGCAATTTGGAACTATGACTAGAGAGCTATAAAACTGTGTTTACCTGTTGACTCAGAAATTATATTATTAAGTCTATTTCCCAAAGAGATTTTTTAAAAGGAGGAAAGGTTATTTTTGTATGAGGGTATTTATAGGCATTCTTTTTTTGTGGCTAAGAATTGGAAAT
This sequence comes from Myrmecobius fasciatus, assembly GCA_023553655.1. NCBI lineage: Eukaryota > Metazoa > Chordata > Mammalia > Dasyuromorphia > Myrmecobiidae > Myrmecobius > Myrmecobius fasciatus. Next base: position 228,929 of record JAJPUD010001603.1, read on the forward strand.
TGAAAGGGAAAATGATGACAAAAGACTGAGAATCTGGTTAAAAATAATGGGGGAAAGTGGCAAGAAAAGGAGAACTTTACTGGGTTTCAAAGTGTACTACAAAAGAATAATCATCAAAACAATTTGGCACTGGTTGAGAAATAGATACGTTGATCATTGCAACAAATTAGGTACTCAAATAGCAAATAGCACAGTAGCTTACTGTTTGATAAACCCAAGATTACAGCTATTGGGGCATAAACTAATTATTCAACAAAAGCCTCTGGGAAAATGGAAAGCAGGTTGGTATCCCAAGATATGTTCCCAATTGGTACATTAATTAGATAAAAAGGATTAGGTTATGAGCAAGTTACACCAGCAAAAAATAAATTATCTAATGATAATGATTAAACAAGAGGTAGAGATAATAATAGAAAGTAAAATTTGCAACTTTGGTTATGTAAAATTATTTTTTATGAACAAAGTCACATAGCTAAAATTGAAAGATAAACAGGCAGATGAGAGAAAAAAATCTTTTTTAAAGTTGCTCTGATAAAGATTGTGTTTCTAAGATATGTAAAGAATTTAATCATATTTACTACAATGGAGTCACCTATCAAATTATAATAGGTTAAAAGAAATGAATCTGTAGCTTTAAGATGAAATCTAAGCTGCCAGTAGCCATATAAAAAAGTTCTAAATCCAGAATAATAAGAAAACATATAATAGATTTATATGCCAAAGACATCAAGAAAAGAGATTAAACATATATATATATGTTTTTAGCTTAAGAACTAATCATAGTAAATACATGTAATTGAATACTATTGTGTTATAAGAAATGATGGTGATTAACCTGGGAAGACTTGCTTGAATTGCTACAAAGTAATAAAAGCAAATTACATAAAAACAATATTCTGAGATGCACAATATTAATAGACTTAAAAACTCTGATCAACATTATGGCCCGCTGCAACTTCAAAAGACTCATTATGAAACTTGCTACTCACCTACTGATACAGAGGTGATGGAATTAGACTTTAGGTTGCATTTACTTTAGTTTGAGAAGTAGAGATATAAAGATATAGATAAATGATAGATATAACTGTTACGTGTGTATATATATATATATATATGTTTATCCAGATCTCTCTATCAATATCTTATAAATATCTGTATAATAATATTGCTAAATATATACACATAGATACTAGAAAGGGTCCATGAAGTAATTTGTTTTGTTTGAATATTTATTTGCACCATATATATATATATATATATACATATACATATATGTATATGTATATATATATATGTTTTTACCTTTTCTGTGTAAGGGAATAGAGTGCGATAGAGAGAGAAGATGAAACTCCATTATGTGTATGTGTGTGTGTGTGTGTGTTGAAAAAGAATAAGAGTAAATTTGCAAAACTTGCTAGAGTGTCATGTTTATTCTTTGAAGTTTATGATTTTTTGTTTAATATTGGAAGGTCACAATTAAAATAAAAATTTTGTTCTTTTTGATATATACACACACACTCAAACAAATCCCATTTTTTAAAATCAAGTAAAACACATTGGTGTTAAAAATTTCATGACTAAAAAAAATAATTTCTATTGAAAGTTCAGCTGTTCTAATCTAGCCTTTAGAAGGTCTGCCTAAAGCATTCTAACAAAGAGAAAAATCTGACTTGGTTACCCAATATATATTAATGTATTTATTTCCTTTTAATATCACTGTTAAATGATCTGGAGAAGATATGAATATTTACAGTAATAGATTTGCTGGCCAAATTAGCTTTATGTTTGTACAAATTCAATTTTATTATTTCTTGCTACATCATATGATCAATAATATGTATGTTGTTTTATAGCTTCTGAAGTTGAAAGACGGGAAATTGATTTAATTTTTTATGTGTAAATATTTTCTAGAATGGACGGAAGATCTAGGAACAAAGCTGACGTCTCCTAATTTTTCAGCTTTTGAAATAATCACCCCCACATGAAATAAAAAGGTCTTTTATGCCATAAGCTCTTTGAAAGCAAAAACATTTTATCTTTTTTTTTGTTCTATCAAGGTACTTTACAGAATATCCAAAAATTAGGAAACATGCAATAATTTATGCTGAAATGAATCAATAATCCACAATTTTTTTAACTTTTTGAAACCAAAGGATACCCACAAAAACATTGATTTTCATTCATTATTAGAAGCATTTAAGACAAAATTACTGTTGTCCATACATCGTGAAGATTAAGCTGAAGTTCTACTTCTGGATGCTATGTACTGTGTGACCATAGATAAGTCACTTACTTCTCAGGTTACTATTTAAGACTATAAATTAAAAATCAATTACTGATCTCCATTTGGTTGAGAGGGTTTCCTCATTGAGACATCATTAAACCAATGAAATTAAAGTTCTCATCCAAAAAACAAACAAGTAAAAAAAAAAACCTCAATTCAAATTCATAAAGAAATTAAGAATTTCTTATATCAACACTCTCTCAAGTATACATTAGCATATTCAAAACAATAGACTGAGCAAGAAACTCACTATGCTGGATATTTAGCCTCAAGGCTTCTTCCACACTAAAAATTTTCCAAATAAATGTAGATATCAGCCTAAGCCAGGGAGAAACTTTTTATATACTACACTGAATAATTTACTTGCTTTTATGTAAGCCATAAGTAGTTTCACTTTCATAACTGTTGCTTAGGAAAAATGAGAGCAGGGATATAGGAAAGAACAGTTATCTTTAGTTTCATCTTTGAAGTGAGTTAGCAGTGACTTAACCAAAAATAATTGCATGCCTTTCATTATATATGAAGAGAGTCCAGCTATGCCTTGTTTTGTGTACTTGAAATACTCTGGCAAAATCTAAATCCTATTTCCCACTTATTTTTTTACCTTTGTAGGCTTATGTACAATTGCCATAGAACAATGGTCTAAACAGCAAAGACGTACTGAAAATAAGTGTGTCAAAAACTTGAAGGCCAAGTTTTTAAGAAATGAATTGATTGGGGCAGCTAGGTGACACAGTGGATAGAGCACCAGCTCTGAAGTCAGGAGGACCTGAGTTCAAATGGGACCTTAGACACTTAACATTCCCAGCTGTGTGACCCTGGGCAAGTCACTTAATCCCACTTGCCTCAGCAAAAAAGAAAAAAAAAAGAAAAAGAAAGAAAAAGAAATGAATTGATGTTTTAGGGAATAAAAACAACAATTGACTATCTAATTATCTCTCTCCTAGAATTTAAAATATTGTTTTGAAAATAACACATCCTTCACTGCCAACTGAAAAAGAGAAAAAACATTTGAATTGACAACTTTATCAAGAAGAGAATGGTTAGTTTAGAGTTTTAAGAGGTATTTTAATTCGTCTAGTCCAATCTTATTTTGTACATGATAAAAGTTAGACTGAGTAACATTAAATGACTTGCCCAAAGATATCCAAATAAGAAATAACAGAGAAAAGTTTGAACGTAAGTCCCTTAGGTGCAGATCTAATTCTTAATCCAATGAAGTAGGGATAAACTTCAATTCAAACTTGCAACCTGAACACATATAAAACAGATTGGTAAGAAAAAGGGTAGTTTGTTTCATCATTAATTGTTTTCACTTTCTTCCAGAAGTTTTTTTTTTTCTTGTTCATTTGTTCTGTTTTGTTTTGTTTTTCCCTTTCTCCCCCTTTTACCCCCAATTCTTGTTTGTCTAATGATCTTCAAGTTCAGGTATTTGGACTTTCCTCTTTTTTAGTTCTCACTTAATCTTTTACATTATCCATTGTTTTCTAACATTTTTGTTTTGAGTTAGAAACTGCAAATATGTAAAATAAAATAAAATTAATTAATGGAACTGATTGCAGTTGCATTCTAATTAAACATTAGGAGCTTATTGATTGTTAAAAGCCCTGAAAGGAGACAGGCAAAAAGTAATGGCACCTTGGTAGATAAAGAGTCTGTAAATGAATATTTATTCAAAACCTTTAAGATTTTATGTGCTCCTAACTAGCATAACATGTATGCAAATAAGCAAATTTAAGATAAAAGATATGAATATCATGCCAGAATACCTTCATTACCTTTTTTTTGCCATGATCATTAGAATGAGAAATCAGGAGAATCTTATGTACATATAGCTAGATTTTTAGAAGATATTCTATAAATTTTCTTATTGTAGCATTATGAATGAAAAATAAAGAAAATAGCTACATTTAATATATTGATATGGATTTGCAAGTGGTTGAATGAACACATCTAAGGACTGATCTTAATTACCTAGTGTTTCCTTGGCACTTCTTTCAGCATATGTTGACTCCTTATCCTCAAACATTCTCTCCACTCTGACATTATCCTCCTGCTGGTAAGTGCCTGTCAAAGCCTGCTTTTTTGAAGACAGGACCCAGATAGCTCTCTTTCATTCCCCTCCTGGGTCTGATTCTGACTTCCTAGATTTTTCTCACCACATCCTACAAAAATACTCTACTTTGTCAATACACCACCATTTTTCTTCCTTCTTTTCATTCAGTCAGTTCAACCAATAAGCATTTATTAAGTGCTTACTCTATGCCAGCTACTGTGCTAAGTTCTGGGGATAGAAAAAAAAAGAAGCAAGAGACCCTCAAGTAGGTTTACATTCTAAAGGAGGGCACAATAAGGAAACAAAGGAAATACACAGGATTTTTCAATTCCCTTTTACGTATTATCTTCCCTGATTAAAATATAAGCTCCTTGAGGCTGGGGCTATCTTTTTTGCTTGTTTTTATATCTTAGGTGCTTAGATTTATGTTTGGCACATAAGAAACATAATAAAAGTTTTTGGCCTTCCTGCCAACCTGCCTTAAAGTATTAATAAAATGTACTGGGAACTTGTCCTTGTCACTGTACTAACATTTAACATTTTTGTCAATAACTAAGATAAAGCTAAAGGTGGTATTATTATCAAAACAGCAAATTACATAGATCCAGAATGATAATGTCAGTATCAAAAAAAATTCACAGAATAGAATAATGAACTATGATGATAATTAAATATTTCAATTAATCTGTGATGTTATCAATGTGAGAATTCACTCCAATGGTATAAACCAAGGGTCAACAAACTATGGCTCCCTGTATGTCTTCCTACCAAACAATTTTTAAATGTTTTTACACTTCAAAATACAATACAACTTTATTTTAAAATGTAAAAACTAGTGTTAGCTTATATGGTCAGGTCAGATTTGGCCAATAAGACCATAGTTTGCTGAGCCCTGTTTTAAATTATAATCCATTTAAGACTTTTTTTTTCATTTGTTTGTCATGTTCTCCCATAAGTCTCAAGAGAGAGACTGAGCGATATTCTGGATACCTTCCCTAGGTACTTTAAAATTCTATAGGCATCATTGCAGCATTCAGTCTGTAACTGATGTTGTTATGTTCCAAGCATACCTCCCTTAATGACCTATATCTTTTTTTTCAAGTGTAGAGGCCAGTTCTGGAGTTGTAATTTTGTTGGTAGATGAGTCATAGCTTAAGGACTCTTCAGCTTTATAGAAAATACTTTTGAATTAGAAGATTTGAAGTCAAATATTATCTTTTTATTGCAACCTGGGTAACTTTAGGCAAGTCAAAAACAAACAAATTGTAAACTCAGTTTCCTCATCTGTAAAATAAAGGGTTAATTAGATGTCCCCTTAAGTTTTTTGCCATCTCTATGTGTATGGTGTCATGTGAAAATCCCTAGTGTGGAAACTCCATCCACATTTCCAAATTTGCAGCTGGATTTCTAACATATTGTGTTAGAGATTTGCCTTGGCACCAAGAAATAAATCAATCTGCTAATGTTAACATAGCTAATGTATGTTAGATACAGGGTTTGAACCTAGGTCGACCCTCTATCCACTATATCACATTACTTATTTGATTATATATTTACTGGGTGAGGTCTTCCACAATTCTCACATGTAAATTACTGTTGGTAACCTTCTGTGGCCTGCTTTTGTCAACTAGGAAGCTATCTATTGACTTTTAACTCCCTTACAATTTTGTTCTTTTGAAGACTGCTCAAAGCCAAGTTCAAATCCTAAATGCAAGGGAACCAAAATCAGAATCCAGCAAAAAAGAATCCAGAAAGAGATGCTGAAGTATTCAACAAAGGAGATATTTGTGATTTTGAGTAGGGAAAGAGATATTATTCACTGATGACATAGAGACTGTGAGCATGGTTGACTAGAAAAAAAACAATGATGATGCCTTTAACACCAATATTTTAATTCATATTGGGAAGCAGGTATGAAGACAATAAAAAGAAATTTAATTTGGCATGTCTACACAAAAATTAGGTTGTCATCTTTATGGAAGTTAGTATTATAACAGGATTTTGTAGATAGAAGGAATGTGCCAGGGTGTTGTAGCAACATATGTGGAATATAAAGGATAAAAAAAAACAAAAGAAGTTTGTACATGTAACAGTAGCATTGAAGATTGCCTCCTGACAAGACTGTCTAGGTATGATTGGGGATGGGTGAGTGGTTCCTTTCATAACATCTTTATGGCTCGTACAAATACCCTAGAAAATCCTTGTCATGTAGTGTGAAACTCCTTTTGAAAAATCTTTCTGCCTCTTTCTTCTGCACAGAAAAACAATATGAACTTCATTAACTGGATTACTTTACTTCCCTAAAGGGACATTCAGCTCTCTTGCAAGTACTTAGAAAAACAAGTGAAGCCTACATAAGATTTATCGTATCCAACCAAAATATAAAAAGGAATAATTCCCATTTGATACAGACCCAGAGCTATCCCTTCTCCTTTGTTGTCCATGTTTTCTTTTTCAGATTCATGATACCTTAGCCATGGGTTTTGGAGTATATCTTGTTCATGAAGCTGGAAGAACTTATTCAGTCTTCTTAACACAGCTCTGTTTCCTATATTTTGAGAAAATTGACTAAGAAAATAATTTTGCAGAAAGATTATCTGTGAGGGATGAAGAAATGAAACCAGAGGAAGGATATGGGCATAAATCTATAGAAAGCTTAAATCTAAAATGAGTTCTTCTCACATACGTTCTATGCTGATCCCTTCTCTCTTTAATAATAGCAGTCAGATAAATGATGGTGTTCATGTCTCCTGAATGTTTCTATGACTATTGCATTCATTTCCAAGGAGAGTGGGGTTACACTGACATGAAGAACATTCCCATCATCAACAGAACTTTGTCTGCAGGAGAAAATTCTGAAATGGTGGCATAGTAGGTCAGAAAAAGTCCAAACTCTCTAGATTTCTCCCCAAAAAACAAGACGAAATATTGCCTTGAGGTGAGCATGGGTCAACTAACAACAAATAAAATTTGGGGTAGAACATTGGTCCTCCTGAAACAATTTGAAGAAAGACACCAAAGTGGAGGTTTGACTCCTGTTAAGTATAAACACCTCCAGGCTAGTGAGCCCTGTTCTTGCTGCATTTAGAGGTCACCTCAGCCCCAGCCACAGAAACTTTTACTTCCCACACAATGCAAGAAGTCTGGTGTCAGAGTAAGGAAAGATTGAGGGAATCCCTGCCAATAAGTAATGTCAGGCCAGCTGTGCTACTGAGACACAAGACACCATAATTTAGAAAAAGAAATTGAACAACTCAATTAATTCCTTAACAAAAAAAAATCTCCAGGGTCAGGTGTATTCACAAGTGAATTCTACCAAACATTTAAATAACCATTAATTAAACTATTTGGGGAAAAAAGGTAAAGAAGTAATACTGTCAAATTTCTTTTATGACACAATGATACAAATATAGCACTGCTATCCAAATCAGGAAGAGCCAAAACAGAGAAAGAAAATTGTACACCAATATTCCTAATGAATATTGAGGCAAAATTTGTAAACAAAAAATCAGCAAAGAGATTATAGCAACTTATCAGCAAGGTAATACACTATGACCAAGTGCAATTTGTACCAGGAATGCAGGACTAGTTCAATAGTGGGAAAAGTATTATCATAATCAACCATATCAATAACAGAATCTGACAGAAATCAGATGATAATTTCAATAGATAAAAAGCTATTAACAATATACAGTACACATTACTATTGAAAATAATAATAATAAATGAATAAAAGAATAAAATTATTATTAATTATTAAAATAATAACATAATCATTTAAATAAATAATGAAAGGGATAAAGGGAACTTTCTTGAAAGTAATAATCAATATCTATATAAAACCTATAGCACACATTACTAGCAATGGAGAGAAGCTGGAAGCATTCTACATAAGATCAGTGTTGAAACAAGAATGCCCATTATCACCACTACTATTCAACATTGTATTAGAAATGTCAGCTTAGCAATAAGAAAAGAAAAAGAAGTTAAAGGAATTGGAATAGAAAATGAGGAAAGAATAGATTTATCTACTTCTGAGACAGCAAGGTTGAGATCCTCCACTATTATAGTTTTGCTGTCTATTTCTTCTTACATCTCTCTGAACTTTTCCTGTAGGAATTTCCATATACCACTTGGTGTATATGCGTTTACTATTGATATCGCTTTGTTATGAATGGTATTCTTTAGTAAGATATAATTTCTTTCCTTGTCTCTTTTAATTAGATCCATCTTTGCTTTTACTTGATCTGAGATAAGGATTGCTACCCTTGCTTTTTTGTTTGTTTTGTTTTGTTTTGTTTTGTTTTTTTGTTTTTTGTTCACCTGAAGCATAATAGATTCTGCTCCAGGCTTTTACCTTCATTCTATATGTATCATTTTGTTTTAAAATACGTTTCTTGTAAACAGCATATTGTTGGATTTTGGCTTATAATCCAGTCTGCTATCCACTTCTGCTTTATGAGAGAGTTCATCCTATTCACATTCACAGTTAAAATAACTAATTCTGTATTTCCTGCCATCTTATTTACCCTAGGTTATGCTTTTCTCTGTCCTATCCCTCTTCCCTCCTTCCCAGTATTTTGCTTTGGATGACCACCTCCCTCAAACAGTTTTCCTCCTTTAGAGGCTCTCCCCTTTTTACATCTTTCCCCTAATTCTTCTGTTTTCCCTTCTATTACTCTTTCCCTTTCTTTTCCCCTATCCCTCCTACTTCCCTATAAAGTGAGACAAGTTTCTTTGTGATACCAAATATGTCTGATATTCTTTCTTACCGCCAAATCTGAAGAGAATAAGATTCACAAAGTGCTTATCCCCCTCTCTTCTTTCCCTCAGTTATAATAGATTTCATTTTGTCTCTTTGTTAGATGTAATTTCCTGTATTTTATCTCCTTTTCCCTTGTCTTTCAATATGATCCCTTTTCTAACTCTAATTTCTTTTTTATATTATCATAATATCAAATTTTACCCACATTCTCTAAGTATAACCATAATAGAAATATAGTTCTCAAGAGTTTTTTTTTTTTCCTTTTTATCTTTTTCTATTTCTCTTGAGTTCTATGTTTAGAAATCAATGTTTTTGTTCAGTTCTGGTCTTTTCAATAGATATAGGTGAGATTCACCTATGATATTGAATTTCCATCTTCTTTCCTGAAAGATAGTGGTCATTTTAGCTGGATAGTGTATTCTTGGCTGTAATCCCAGTTCCTTTGCTTTTCAGAATATCAGATTCCAGGCCCTTCAATCCTTTAAGGAGGAAGCTGCTAGGTACTGGGCCATTCTAATTGTGGCTCCTCGGTATTTAAATTGCTTCTTTCTGGCTGCTTGTAATATCTTTTCCCTGAAATTTAACCATGATATTCCTTGGGGCTTTAATTTGGGGGTCTCTTTCAGGAGGTGATCAGTGAATTCTTTTGATGGCTACTTTACCTTCTGATTCTAAAACATCAGGGCAGTTTTCTTTCATGATTTCCTGTAAGATAGTGTCTAGGTTCTTTTTTTCATCATGGTTCTCAGGAAGTCCAATAATCCTTAGACTGTCTCTCCTAGATCTATTTTCCAGGTCAGTTGTTTTTTTTCCTAAAAAATGTTTCATATTTTCTTTTACTTTTTCATTTTGTTTTTGTTTTTGTTTGACTGATTCTTGAAGTCTTATTGAGTCATTCACTTCCATTTGGTCAATTCTAATTTTTAGTGTATTATTTTATTCAGTTATCTTTTTTAGCTATTTTTACAATTGGCCAATTGAATTGTTTTGCTCATTGCATTCTTTTTCCATTTCACCAATTTTGTTTTTCAGTGAATTGATATCTTTTTCATATCTCTTTTGTAGGGCATTATATGCTTTTTCTATTCCTTCTTGCAATGATCTCATTTCATTTCCCCATGTTACCTCTAACTCTTTTAAAATCCTTTATGCAATCTTTGAAGAAAGCCTTATGAGATGGGGACCAGTTCATGTCTCCCTTTGTGGCTTCCTCTGGAGTTGCTTTACCTTTAGGGACCTCAGGATTTGAGGTCTGCTCTTCTTTCTCTGCATAAAAGCTATCTATGGTGAGAGTCCTTTTTTTTTGTTTGTTTGTTTGTTTATTTTTTTCATTTTTTAAGGCTTGAGGTCTGTTCAAAGCAAAGGAGGGACAGCTGCTTTAATTTGCCCTGTGGCAATTCTCTTCATTGAGTTATTTCAGGTGCTGGCAGTTCTGCTGATTGATTGCTTTAGGGTGCTGTGTAATGGCAGCTAGTTACAATGTTCTTCAGGGATTCACTGGTTTACAATCTACATCCCCACAAAAGGCAGATCTGCCATACCACCTTCTTACAATCAGGATAGATCAGCCCAAGAGGCCCATAGAAGACCCCCAGGTATGTGGAAGCCACAACACCCCGACTTTCTACTCCAGCTCCCTGCCTCAATCTCCCTCTGCTACTGTCTGGGCTTGGCAGACTGTCCCCCTCCCTGATTGAAACAGACATATTTTGAAGTTCTTCCCGGGTATTTTCTTCTACAAATGTGTTGTATTCTAAATATTTGTGGATTCTTTGACTTCAAAACCAGTTTAGAGGCTTCATCTGCTGTTGGTTTGAGGGAAAGTTAGAGGAGGTTAAAGAGAGTCATATCTGGTCTCCACCATCTTGGCTCCCAGTAGGTGGAACTCCATCCTAAATTTTCAATTGAAACAATTTAATTTGATGATCCATTTAATGTTACCAGTTTGGATATCATTTTACTTACTGTCCTTATGTACCAAAATCTCTACTTAGAATATAGATTGGCATCTGCCTTCCATGTATGCATATACAACAATATGCATGACATAATTGTATAAGCACCAATGTCAGCCAGAAAAAAGTGTTTTAGTTCCCATTTGCCAAATCATTATTCACTATCTCTAAATAAGTTGCTTTAAACTCCTTCTGCCATACGTATATATAAAATGAGAAAGTTGGAATAGTGATCTAAGGTCTCTTTTAGCTCTAAAATTATATGGTAAATTTTGTTTGTTTGCAATGAAGATAAGGAATGAATATGAGATTACTAACACTAAAATGTCAGTAAAATATGATAAACTATAAATTCAAATAATCAAAGAGTCTTAAAACTTTCACAAATCTTATAGAACACATCTGTGCAAATATCTGCATAAATGATGAAGACATATCCCACATTCTTTTTTTTATTAAAGCTTTTTATTTGCATAACATATGTATGGGTAGTTCCTCAGCATTGATCTTTACAAAGCTTTCCGTTACAAATTTTACCCCCAGCCCCCTCCCCTCCCCTAGATGGCAGGAAGTCCATTACATGTTAATAATGATAAAATACTTGACAAGTTGTTGTGCAAGAAAAATCCTATCTACAAGGGAAAAAAATCAGAGAAAGGAAACACACTGCAAGCAAACATCAATAAAGATCATGAAAATGTTATGTTGTGGTCTACATTTCACATCCCTCTCTCTGGATGTATATGACTTTCTTCATTGAACAATTGGAACTGGTTTGAGACAATTCTTTGTTTCAGAGAGCCATGTCCATCAGAGGTGATCATCATTTAATATTGTTGTTGCTGTGTATAATGATCTCTTGATTCTGCTCGTTTCACTCAGCATCAGTTCATGCAAGTCTCTCCAGGCCTCTCTGAAATCATCTTGCTGGTCATTTCTTACAGAATAATAATATTCCATGATATTCATATACCATAATTTATTCAGCCACTCTCCAATTGATGGGCATCCATTCAGTTTCCTGTTTCTAACCACTACAAAAAGGGCTGCCACAAACATTCTTGCACATGTGGGTCCCTTTCCCTCCTCTAAGATCTCTTTGGGATGTAGGCCCAATAGAAACACTGCTGGGTCAAAGGGTATGGACAGTTTGATAACATGTCCTACATTCTTGAGAAGTATTGCCACATTGAAAACTTTTGCTTTATTCCCGATCTCACAGGAAAGGCCTTAAATATTTCTCCTAATAGATAAGGTAACTCTTTATTTTAATAGATATGTTCATTGAAATAATAGAAAGAACAATATGTTCCTATGTAATTTAGAGTTTTTATAATAATGTTCTATATTTTTTCAAAATCTTACATTTGGTTTACTGATATGTGATTGTTATTATTCTATTGTGTTTATAATTCCCTTACATTGATCTAACATTGTATTTCTGGTATAAATTCACCAGCTCAGGTTGAATAATATTTTGAATAAGACTTCCCTTCCCCCCCCCTTACATTTAGTATTTTGCAACAGCAGTCCTAAGAAATATTAATCTACAGCTTGTATCTCTGCATTATTTTTTCCTTTTTTTAGGCATTAGCAAAATATTTATTTCAGAAGAACTTGATCTCACATTCTGGCTTTTTATTTATTTTTATAAATGTCTGAAATATTTTGAAGATCTGTTGTGCTTTTGAATGTTTACTAGAATTCACTTACAATATCACTATGGAATTATTTTGCTTCCTTCAGGAGTTTGTTTCTGCCTTGTTCAATTTATTTTCTTGACATTTGTTTGCATAAATTCTAACTTTCATTTTGATTCTAACTGGACATTTATCTATTTCATTTAAATTATTCAGATTGCTAGCACAGGGTTTGGGCAAAACTGTTTCTAACAATTTTCTATATTTCTTACTCAAATGTTATATCCTTTATTTTATTTTGATCACTTGTTTTTCCTCTCAAAAACTGAATTATATAAGCATTTGTATATTTTGTTTTTTTTTCAAATTAATTATTTTATTAATAAAAGTATTATAATTTTATATCTTAAATGCATAGTCTTTTTCTTTATTTAGAGCATTTTGTTAGTATTCTGGTGTGTGGATTGGATGTTGAATGACTAAATCATTTATCTATTGTTGTTGATTTTTTTATTGTTCATTATTTTATGTATCTTATTAGAGATGTGTGAATTTTCTACTTAGGACTCCTTTTGATGCATCTAATGCATTTCGTATGTTATATTATTCTTTGACATAATTACCTACTGTTTTTGTGCTTTCATGCACATATTGTTTGCAATTATTTTATTTAGCCTCCATTTGCCTAAACTTTTTTTTCAAACTTTTCTGTTATATATACTTTTATTGAATTATGCTTATTAAAGGTTGTCAATAATATTTCTGCTTTCATGCATTTTTGTGATGTTTTTATATACCAGTACACAAACAACTTTCATAAACTGCCTTCAAAAAATGTTTACATGCTACTGGATCTTTATCCCAAGGAAATCATAAAACATGTGCAAACGTTTATTGCACTTCTTTTTTGGTGGCAAAGAATTGAAAAATGAGTAGATGTTCATCAATTGCAGAAAGACTGTGGTATATGAAAGTAATGGAATATTATTTTTCTATAAAAATGAACATGAACAAGGTGATTGTAGAATGATCTGGAAAGATTTACATGAACTGATGCTGAATGAAACAAACAGAAGTAGGGATATATTGTACATAGTAATAGCAAGATTATGAGATGATCAGCTATGAAAGACTTGGTTTTTCTCAGTGGTGCAATGATCCAAAGCAGTCCCAATAAACGTCTGAATCTAGGAGGAAAATTATGGAGATTGAATGTAAATCAACACATTCTAATGTTTACTTCTTTTTTTCTGATTTTTTTCTCACTCATGTTTTTTTCCCTTTTGTTCTGATTTTTCTTTCCCAACATGATTCATAAATAAATGTGTATTTTAAAAAGTTAATATACATCTATAACCAGAAAAATAAAACAATATATATTTTAAATGTGTTTATATCTTGAGATTAGAATTAATTAATCATGTATGTGAATGTTTGTATTATGTGTGTTATTCTGTGTGAATTCTGTTCTACTTCTTAATGTCTTTATTGATTACTGCATTTGCCCATTTTACAACTCTTTTATTTTTATTGTAGAATTGAAACAGGACAAGAGAAAACACTGAGGGCATAAATATAGAGGGGGAAAAGCATTGCTACTTCTACATGATGTGATTTTTGACTAAAAGAAATATGAAAATTCAATAAATTATCAATTAAAATAATATAAGTAAATAGCAGGTTGTAAAAATAAACACAAATCATTAATATTTCTAAAGATTACTAGTAAAAACCTATCAGGAGGAGATTTTAAAAAAGTTCTTTCAAAATAACTTTTTTTTTCAAAATACACAAAATATTTAAGAATCTAGCTACTAAGATTCAGAACCTAATATAAACTTCTCTGTAGAATAATAATTAGAGAATTTTAAAGGGCAATAAATAATTAGAGAAATTATTATTTTTTCATTGGGCCATGGAAATATAAATAAAATTACAATAGAATCTAAATTGATTTACATATGCAATATCACATGAAAATACCAAAGCATTACTTTTTAGAATGAGATAAAAAAGTTCCAAAACCGATCTGGAAAGAAGGTCAAGAATCTCATAGGAAAGATAGAAAAGATAAAAATGAAGGAGGGGAATTGTCTCTCAGTACCAGATCTCTACAAATTCTTCAAAGTAAGAATCTGACAACATAAAACACATGAGAAAATGGAACAATGTCTTATAAGGTCAATAGGAACTCAAAGGAGAGATACCTTGCAAAGCTGAGCTTAATCATATAGAATTACTACCAAAGTAGTATTCATTAAACTTTAGAACTGAGTGAAAATTATTGATCAACAGAAGTAATTAAGTAAACAAAAGTAATTTTACATAGTGGCACAGTGTTATATAAATTAAAGGATTCCAACTATTGGTGTTCTCACAAAAACTGCCTGAAAAACCTAAAATTAGGTGTAGAACAATCAATTATACTGCACAGAATAATATATTCTAAATGAATATTTAATCTAATATGTTAAAAAAAACATTATTCCATAAACAAATTAAGGAAGGGGGGAAGGAAGGATATAACTTTTACTGCTGGAAGACAATATTTACTCAAAGGAAAGAAAAGTTAAAAAACATAAAGCAAGCAATTCCAAAAATGGGGACTTTTTGCATAAGAAAAATAAATAAAATCTGAATTAAATGATGGAATAAAGCACTTAGGGAAAAAAACATTCACAGCAACTTACTGTGATGAAAATCTGTAATTTCAAACAAAGTTTATTAAACTGTGTATCACAAATTCATATGGCATCAAGAAACTGACAAGGTAACAAGGTAAAATGTAGGGGTGGCAAAAATTTTGGCAACATAAAAGCCATCAAATAATCTTCTAAGACAATTCTTTATGTAAAAAATAAGCAAGCACAAGCAAGAAAATGAAAATTTACTCTCTCCTTTAGTATATGTTAAAATTGCATGTATACCAAAGAATTGTTTTTTAAAATAAATGTCTTCATGATCACTAAATGTTTGCTTTGTAAGCCTATTTTGTACACTTATATAACTGGGGTTGCATAAATATTTTTGGTCAGAAAGGGAATTGTAAGTGGGAACAAATTTAAGAAGTCCTGATGTAATATATGTAAAGAACTGATACAAATATATAGTAAGAAGAACCATTCCCAAACAGGTAAATGTCCAAAGTGTATGAATAGGGCTTTCTCAAATATAGAAATGCAAACCATTAAGAACCATATGAAAAATTATCCAAATAACTAATTATTATATATATACAAATGCAAACAATTCTGAGATTCTGCTTTATAGTTATCAGATTGTAAATGTGACAAAGTAGGGGGGAATTAATAGAGGGATTAGGGGAAAGGACACTTATTGATGCATTACTAGTGCAGTTATATGATTTAATCAATAGAGGAAACAATTAGAAACTATACCTAAAAAGTCACTAAATTGTATATAGATTTTGACTTCCCAATACTATTCTTAGTCTTATATGCTGAGGAAATTAATACAGAAAAATGATTCATGCATATAATATTATTTTTAAAAGAACTTTTATAGTAGCAAAGAGTGAAAGGAAAAATATTTCACCATCACTTGAGAATTACTGAACAAATTGTACTAATAAAAAACTAGATAAAACCAATGAGAAAAGAAAAATTCATAAGGTAAATAAAACTCCAAAACTAGGGAAAGGG
The DNA here is from genome assembly GCA_023553655.1 of Myrmecobius fasciatus. Lineage (NCBI taxonomy): Eukaryota > Metazoa > Chordata > Mammalia > Dasyuromorphia > Myrmecobiidae > Myrmecobius > Myrmecobius fasciatus. The sequence continues at coordinate 245,291 of JAJPUD010001603.1, forward strand.
TAACAAATGGGAAGGAATGAGTCTGAGTTTTCAGGCATGAGATCCTGGGTTAACAGAGTTGTCTGAAATTATATTAAGCAACAAAACAAATAAAAATAAACTGAAAAGTCAAAGGACCATCTTTAAAGAAGGGCAACAGGGGGTAGTTAGATGGTGCAATGGATAGAGTACCAGTCCTGAAATCAGGGAAATAGCAATAATAGTAATTGAGATAATTACTAGCTTCAGAAAAGTGGTAGGTTGCAAAATAAATCTTCAACATAAATACCATTTCTATTTCAAAAATTCTATATAATAGCAAAGTCCAAAAGTTGATAATACAAAGGGAAATACAATTTAAATTTGTATAAAAATTTACTAAATGCTTGGGGATCAATCTACTCAAAGCATATTAAGTACGTGTACACAGTCAATTACCAAATGCTCTTTGAAGAATAAATAATCCAAATAGCTGGAATAATATCTCATGCTTGTGACAGGGCTGATAAAAATTTCTGGGAAATTGTTTGGAGAGTAAAAGCGTATGCAGAGTTCAACCTCATTTGTTTATTCCACAACACATTCAAAATAATTACATGATATTATTATTCAACTTACCATTAACAAATATAAAGAAACAGTTGAAATACTTTTCACATCCATGAAGAAGATATGTATTCTTTAAAGAAATAAATGGATTGAGGGGCAGCTAGGTGGAACAGTGGATAGAGTACTAGCCTGGAAATCAGGAGGACCTCAGTTCAAATGTGATCTCAGACACTTAATACATTCCAGCTATGTGGCCCTGGGCAAGTCGCTTAACCCAATTGCCTCAACAACAACAAAAGGGTTGAAGCAATTAAAAGAGAAACTTAGTGTTTTAATTACATTAAACTGAAATGCTTTTGGAAACAAAATTAATGAAGATAGGATAAGAAGGTAAATAGTAGAATAGGAATATAAACACACACACAGAAATACACAAACACACACATAGATAGTGTACATGCACATATATATGAGGTATACATTTTTTTAAAAAATTGATCAAATATAAGATAAGGTATCAAAGAGAGCAGCCAACTAGCCTATATAAATATTTAAGAACAAAAGTTATTCCACAATAGTTATGTTGTCCTGGGATAAGAACAAATAGAACTTAAAAGAAGGATGACAAACAAGTACATAAAAGTATGTTCTAAATTATTAATAAAAGCAGAAATGTACATCAAACCAGACCACAAGGTTTACTTCACACATTATCAGTGAATTAAAAAAAAAAGATGATAAAAATAAATATTGGAGTGGTCATAGGAAGAAGGTAAGTTCTTTACTGATAGTTCTGTGGGTTACAACAATTTTGGAAAGCATGTTGGAATTATACAATTTTGGAAAGCATGTTGGAATTATACAAATTAAGTGTCTAAAAATTCATATGTTTTGACCTAGAGATTCCATTACTATTTTTATAATCCAAGGAGATCATTGACAAGAAGGAAGTTATTAAATATATTCAAGTATTTGGAAAAGTATTTTTTGTCATACAAAGAATTGAGATTTTTTTCTAAAAAAAAAAAAAGTCGCTTCCCATCTATTGGAGAGTTAACTAAAGGAAATGTGGGCTATTAATGTACTATAATATTACTGGACTTTAAGAAATAATGAATATGATGAAAGTTTTACATGTATGACACATGACTTAAGCAGAGTCAAAAAAAATAAAAAATAACTACACCAATATCAATGGAATAAACAACCCCAAAATAATCAGAAGTAAATTCACCAAATTTGCAAAAAAATAAGCATGGCTCAAAGATAGGAAATAGGAAAACACTACCAGTTTCACCCTACTCTTTAGTAGGGTTAAGTGACTTGCCCAGCTGATCCATTATATGTAAATTAATGCATATATATATATATATATATATATATATATATATACATATATATATATACATATATATGTATATTGATCAGTTTCCTCTGATTTTTTTCTCTTTCACTTATTTTATTTAATTAGTTTTACTTGTAATAAGGTATATCTCAAAGATAGGGTTCTTAGTGAAAAAATCTAGTGATATTAAAAATATATCAAATAGATTTAGCAAAAAACAAACAAATAAATGGATATGATCAAAACAGAATTAAGGCTGGCTTATTTTAAAAAAAAATCAAACACATGAAAGCCACATAAGAAAATAAAGGCAAAGAGGGAAATACATATTTTGCTTCTACCCCATTAAAGTATATTATTTCATATATGTAAAGATATACATACGTGGACATTCATATTCATATGCTTATGAGTATATGTAGATATATGAATTGATTGAGACTATTAAATAAATATCATAAAGATAAAAAGGTAGAAATAACTTTATTTGGAAATGGATTGGATATTTGAAGTAAATATAAATAAGGTATGGAAGACAACATTGAGGTTATATACTTGAGTAAGGAGGAAGATGGTGATGCCCTCAACAATAGCAGAAAAATAGAGAAAGATATTTTAAGGGAAAAATACTTAATTCTCATTTGGATATAGTTTTAGATGGCTCAAGATATTCAAGTTAAAAAGTAAAAAAAAATCAACTAGTGAAGCAAAACTGAAGTTCAGAAGAAAACACAAATAGCTATAATAGATCCAGGAAAATCTACATTCTGAATATAACTGAAATTACATGAACTGACAAAATCACCATTTGAAATAACATAGATGGAACAAAGTAGGTTTAGGACAGAGCGATCAGGGACACCCATGGTTAGTGAGCATAAACTGGATGAAGATTCAATAATAGAGACTGGGATGGATCACTTAGAAAAGTTTAAGAACCAGAAGTGAACAGTGTAACAAAATAATAAAAGGAAGAGTGAAATTAGGTTGTTACTTATGCAAAACTCAAAATCTTTTTTATAAATCAAAGATTAGGATTAGGAAATGGTCATTAATTTAGGCACTAAGAAATTACTTTGATAACTTTAGAAAGAACAGTTTTAGTTGAATAGTAAAGTCAGAGGCTAGATTTCTCCAGGTATTCATACTACTCTCGTAGTATTCCTTAGTATTGTTGTCTTTAGATAATACTATTCAAGGACATGGAGTCCCCCTTTCTCCTGTGTTCATAGACCGCACAGACATTTTCTATCTGTTTCTAGACACATGTAACTCATTAATGGATCAAGTCTTCCCAGTTCTTCTTGAGCCAGAAACTTGTTCAGTAGGACTACACAAGGACAGAAGTACCTTTTAGCTTGTATATTGCCTCCAAGAGAAGTACCAAATATTTTATATTAACTACTATTATTTTAAATGGAATTTCTCTTTCTATTTTTTGTTGCTGGATTTTATTGGTAACATTTAGAAATGCCATTGATTTATGTAGGTTTATTTTATATCCTATAACTTTGCTAAAGTTGTTCATTGTTTTTAGTATTTTTTAGTTGATTCTCTAGGATTCTCTTAGTATACTATCCTATCATCTGCAAAGAGTGATAATTTTTGTTTCCTCTTTACCTACTCTAATTCCTTCAATTTATTTTTCTTCTCTTATTGATAAAATTAATATGTCTAATACAATATTGAATTGTAATGATGATAGTGGGAAACCTTGTTTCACCCCTGATCTTATTGGGAATTCTCATTTATGCCCATTACAAATGATATTTACTGATGGTTTTTAATATATGGTACTTATCATTTTAAAGAAAACTCCATTTATTTATATGCTCTCTAGTGTTTTTAATTGTATTTCAATATATTTCTTTTCCTTTGTAATAATATCTATTTTATTTTATGTTTTAAGGGACATATAGTTTTTATTAGATTGTCAAGCGTCTCAATAGCTGGGAAAGGTTAGAAACTCCAATTTTATCCATCTATAGTCATATGAAAGCACGCTCTAAATCCCACTATTAATTAGGGAAATGCAAATTAAAGCAACTGAGGTATCACTTCATACCTCTCAGTATGGCTAAGATGACAGGGAAAGATAATGATAAATGTTGGAGGGGATGTGGGAAAACTTGAACACTAATGCCTTATTGGTGGAGTTGTGAAATGATCCATCTATTCTGGAGAGCATTTTGGAACTATGTCCAAAGGACTATAAATTTGCCATACATGTGCCAAAAGGTTTGTAGCAGCTCTTTTTATGGTGACAAAGAATTGCAAAATGAGTAGATGCCCATCAGTTAAAGAATGGCTGAATAAGGTATAGTATATGAAGGTAATGGAATATTATTTTTCTATAAAAAATGAAGTTGATTTTAGAAGGACCTGAAAAGATTTACAAGAACTGATGTGGAGTGAAATAAGCAACAGCAAGACTGCACAATGATCAACTGTGAAAGACTTGGTTATTTTCAACAATTCAGTGATCCAAAACAATCCCAATAAACGCTGGATAGAAAACGCCATCTGCATACAGAGAAAAAACTATGAAAAGTGAATGTAAATCAACATGTGCTATGTTCACTTTTTTTTTCTACTAGGTTTTTTTAAAATTTATTTTGTGATTTTCCCTTTTGTTCTGATTTCTCTCTCCCAATACGATTCATCAATGTGTATTAAAATTAATGTATATGTATACCATATAAAAATGTAAAAGAATTATTTTACATGTAACTGGGAAATAATAAAAATATTAAATTTAAAAAATTAGTAAAAATTCAGCAAGAATCTAAAGCAGTTTCATGAATATATGATAGAGAAATATCCAAACACTAGAAAAAATTGTTCTAAATCTCAGCAAGTTGTTTGTACCTATTACCTCTCAGTTTTGCCTTTTCACTATTCTCTGTCCTTCTTTCTTCCCTTCCTCCTACCTACTACTTCTTCCTTAAACTTAAGATTTTACAATGACAGGGCATAAAGATTTCACTTTCCACTTTTGAGAACTACAACATAACCACTTTTCAAGGCTAAGCTCATATAAAAGACCTAAGCCAGAATTTTGATTAATTTTCTGTTTTTATTTTCATTCAATGATCTTTTTTATTTCTTATATTTTCCTTATATTTATTTCCTTATATTTTCTCATATAAATCACATGACAATGCTAGCTGGCATATAGGTTGATTCCAATATTCTGAGATATTTTACAACATTTTCTTCCTTTTCTGGGCATGAATGAGACATTTTGGAAGCATCTAGGTACAATTTCCCACAACCAAGTTGTTAAGCTTTTTATAATTAATACAAATTTGGAGGAGGCAGAGAAGAGAAATAAAGTTGAAAATAGCAAGAAGGCCTGAGTTAAAAAGAAATCAAGTTAGAGAGAACTTTGAATAGCCCCACTAAATCAGTTCTCCAATGCTTTTAAATGTTGAGTGAAATGTTTACTATTTATAGCCACTGCTGAACTAGTAGAATGAATGACTAAAAATTGATTAGAATTTTTTGACACACACAAAACTCTAACTTTTTTAAAGTAGTCTAGCAGAGAGTAGCAGTTTATAGATTGCAAAACTGCTCAATTTATTTTACAGACTTTGAGAAAAGTCTAGTGATAATTTAAATTACCCATAGTTTAAAACCTATCACTTTTGCAGCAAAGTCAACAGGCATGGGGTTAGGAGCAGTCCAGGGTATAAGGAAATAGAATCATAAAAAAAGAACTCAAAAAAACTCAAGAAATGTAATGGTATTACTGTTCCTTACTTGCTAAAGCCATGTGACCTTGTCTCAGGACAGAAATGAACAGGGTAGATTATACCTCAGACATGAAGTACTGGGGAATGGAGATGTCTCACTGCACAAATGTAATAAAGAAGGTAATCCTTTAGAAGTCATAAGTATTTTTTGTTGCCATCATTTAAACAATTAATTTACAAGTATTTATGAAGCATCAATAATGTGCTAGCTAACATGCTTGGCACTCAGGATACAAAAACAAGATTGTCCCCAGAGAGCTTAGATTTTGCTACTACTTGCAATTTCTCATTTCCTTTATTTTCTGGCTTAACCTGCTGGGCCAAAATTATTTGCACATATCAATTTTTGTATAAACTTGTGTTGCACAGGAAAGACTGGGGTATTAGAAGTGGGGAGTATTATAGTCAGTGCTTTGTTTACTAGTCATTGATTCTATCATAAGCAAAACTTGTTATAGCAAATCTAATATATACATACATGTATGCACATTTCTACATAAATATACTCTCTATATACAGATATGCATATATATTCACACACAAAGACAAGTATATATATATATACAAGTGTATAATATACTTATATATTATATTATTACATATCAAACATTATGCATGTATAACATATATACCCATATATATATACATATTCATGTACATATACATATATACACATGTGCTTACATGAATACAAACACATTACATATATATGTATATATATATGTACTCAAATTATTCCCTGAAGGCTTTAAAGACATGTCAATTCAAAGCAACAAAAGGATTAATTACACTTACCATTTTTTTCCCTCGCTGGGCACCACTGCTCACTCTATAGCAAATCCGGGTGACCAAAATTGTGAAACTTTTGTCACCCTGGAAAAAAATAGAAAATGACTTAGATTTCCCCAAAAAAACTCATTCTTTGTACAAAATCATTTCCTAGATAATTAGTCACACTGAAAGCATCTTTTCCTAAGTGATTACCTGTCATTTCTGCTTTAAGGTGGTTGTAGTTACCTTCTTCTGCTTTTAAGAAACCCAAGAAAATATGTTGAATCTAGAGCAATAATAGTCAGGGAATGGGAATAGCTCATGTCAAAGTATAATTGATTTTCCTCTCCAACATATATTTTTAATATGGTCAGAAAAGAATGACTGTGGAACTGGCTAATGGAATACATAAAGGCAAGGAGTCATGCATTTTCATAGTGCAAATTTTTAAAAGTATCATATAATCAAAGGGGAATCAGTTATTAGTTCAAATAAACTGAGATGCTTTTCTGAATGGGAAATAGTACCTTAGTACCAAGAAGAGGACATGGCTTAATTATCAAATATTGGCTCACCAAAAAAAAGCCCATTTTTACAAAAAAATAATATATTTGTAATCTCGATCTCAAAGACAATGGCTATTAGTAACTAAAAGTTTTCAATACAATTAATTGATGTGAGTCCTTAACATTCTGACTCCAACATAAATTTCCAGACTTTTTACATATTCCTTTCATCCATGCTGTGATCCATCCAAAGTCACCACTGTGTCTGCTCTCACACATTACTCCTTCTTTTACTAGGTCATTTCCCCTGACTAATTCCACCCTCCCCCCACTTTTTCCTTAACTTTGCCTTTTATAACTCTTAGCCTCAATAAAAGTTGAATTCATTTGTCATCTCCACAAGACTTTTCTTCTCCCAGCTTCTAAAAACACTGCAGTCTTGAATCTATCTTATATTTTCTCAGTTTTATATCTATTTTCATATTTCTGTTGTTTCACTTGATGAAATTTAAGTTACTTGAGAACTGGAATTCTTTTATTTTTATCTCTGTATTCTCAACGTACCCAGAATACTGACTGGCATATAGCTGGCATCTAAATAATGTTCATTGACTAATTATGTAATAAACAAATTATTTAGTTATATAAACTGCTATTGTTCTTAGAACTTTCCACTTACTATAACCAAGTATATAAATTCATACTATCTCTGCAGATAAAATGTAAATTTTTTGAGAACAGGAATTGTAGCATCTATTTTTGTTGCTGTTGTCTTTACCCCAAACCTTTGTACACACAATATGGTACCTAGTAATATGGAATGTAAGCTGAGTCTCCAAAGTTCATTGGTATGGGACTCTCCTCATTAGTGGAGATTCGTGCCTTAGTCCTACATGAGTGGAAAGGAAGAGCTGATAAGAGCGAGAGAAGTGACAGCAATAAGTTAAGTGACTTTCTTCAGGTTTTGTTGTTTTTTTTTTCTGTTTCTTCATTTGATTAATTGCTTCTGGCTTCCAGCTTTGAGAGAAAAGATGTCATCCCCATATCAAAATGTAGAAAGAAAAGACCCTTGGAAGAAATGAACTCAAGAGGAACTGGCAGTCTCCATGATGTCCATGTCCCTCACTTGCTACACTAAAGATTTTGTGGAGCTTTACATTGGATGAAATCCAGGAGTCTTTCTTTTGGTTGAACAGTTAACCTAATGAGAGAGTTCCTTCACTCTTTTTTAGCTGCTATAAATTCATCTATGTATACTTTCCCTGATTACTGTTTTTGATTTTTGTTTTTGATTACTATTGAATTGGGAATCTGTTGGACTGCTTTTGAGTAGCTGTTTAGTTCTAGTAATGATCCCAAGCATCTCTGATAAAAAAAAAAGACTTGCTATTTTTAATGCCAATGTTCTTCAGATAATGTTTTATGTGTGCCAGTTATAGAATATTATATTTTCTGAAGAACTGGAAATGATCATCATCATTCAAAGGGGGTCAGAGAAAAAAACAAAAACCTTGGGTGTGAGTGGGCTGATAGATTACATTAAATTACACTTAATATACAAGGTCACATAAGTATTATGATAAGGAAAAAAATATCTTGATTAAAAATATAAAGGTGTGACAGTCATGCAATGAGAATAATATACAATTTACATAACTCTTCCTTATTGGTTTCTTTCCTACTATATTCAAAAAATGATTCTATCTGCTCCCATTTTCTTTAAATTAGATCATACCTTCAATTGTACCCTCAATTTCTTTAATCTTTAATCTTTCTCTGACTGTCATATCCTCATATGTTTCCAAAATTGTCCATTGACACATGCTTAAAATAACATTTTGTTAAACTTTACCATCACCCTGAGCTACCATTTTATACATATTTTCTTTTTCTATCCAAATACTTGAAAAACTCTGATTAAATTTAATGCCTTTAACTTCCTTTTTTAAAATTTTTTTTAAACTCACATTTCAAACTTTTTCATTATGGCCTTAGGTTTCCTCACTAAACTGAAACTCTGTCTTCAAAATTAGTAGTAGTAGTAATCTCTTCATTATCAAATCTTATAGTCTTTTTTCAGTTCACATTCTACCTACATCGTTTGCTGCATTTGATACTATTCATCACACTCTTTTAAATATTTTTCTTCTCTGTGTTTTATAGTTCTTTACCTAACAGTTATTCCTTTAGAGCCACTTTGGCTGACTCATCATCCATATTACTCTCTGCCTTCAATTGCACGTGTTTCCCAAAGCTCTATCCTTCCCTACTCTCTTTTCTCTTTCTTTATGTATCTATTTCTGTGTTTGTTTGTCTGTCAATTTCCTGCCATTTCTCCCCACTTCACATTAAAGTTCCATATCATCAATTGCGTACTGGATATTTCAGATTGAATATCCCAAGGATATCTTAAATTCAACATGCCTACAAAAACTGAAATCATTCTCTTCCCTTTTAAATCCCCCCTTCTTCCAAACCTCCAAATTTCTGTTGAAAATCCACCTTCAATAATTTAAATCTATAAATGCACATGTTGGTATAATATTCTATGATTCTATTGTTCAGCTAAGTCGCTCTTTTCTACTCTAGACATATTGTTTCAAAGTCGTGTTATTGTTCAGTCATGTCTGATTCTGTGACTCCATGGACAGGTTCATGGGGTTTTCTTGGAAGAGATTATGGAATAGTTTGTCATTTCTTTTTCCAGTAGAATAAGACAACCTAAGTTTAAGTTCAATATATATATATATATATATATACACACACATACATACACATACACACATATATACATACACATATATGTATGCATATATACATACACATATATGTATATATATATATGTGTGTGTGTGTGTGTGTGTGTGTGTGTATATAATGCCTATTCTATAAAAGGTCTTCTATTAGGCACTGGGGCTACAGAGACAAAATCTATATTATTCCAATTCTCAAAAAATTTGCATTCCATATTACAACTTGACCCAGGTTTGAAGGATTAATACCTTTTCTGTCCCCTTTTTCAGTAACAGGATTACATACAATCCTTTATTCCTCAAACCATATTTTAAGATTACAGATTTGGAATTGGAAGGGATCTTACATGTGATTGATTCCAACTACTACATTTTATTGATGATGAAACTTAGTGCCAATAAGGTTATGACTGGGTTAATGTCATACAAGTGGCAAAGATGAGATTCAAACCTTAGTCTATGAAACCAAATTTAATATTTTTCTACTGCATCATAAAAGAGTGGCATACCAACATATTAGCTGCATTTTGTGGCAATAAATTGCTTCTATACCACAAGTAAAATATGTAAAAATAGTTAATTGGGAGCTGACTATATTAGGATTTTTTAAATATTCATATACATAAAAGAGTTAATCAATTAGAGACATAATTTAAGCAGCTTCATTCAACTGGTACATACTACACATGATTATGTCATCTATAGTAATATTTTTCTCATAAATATGAGTAATAATAACAAAAATAATGATCAAAAATAATGTATTGCTGTTGCAAAAGAAGCTAAAGTTTTCATTCAAATCACAAACAAAAAAGTAAAACAATTAAAATAAATTTCACATAGTGCCTTATGCATACAGTATCTCAAAATGATTTATAAAGTTAAATAGGACAATTACATAGTTAAATAAGCACAGAGGGAGAAGGAAATTAAGAGAGCTTTAGGCAAATGAGAAGAGAGATTTTCCAGGAAATATTTAAAAGAAAGGAAAGATAAATGCAATGAGGCAGAGAAATGCAAGAAGGTTATTCCAGATGCCATGTACAATGGAAAAAAAATGCTTTTAAGCCCATCTCATTGAAAAAAATTGGGAAGAAGGAAAAAAATGATTCTAGATTTCATGGAAATTCCATGAATTACTTTTTTGTGTGCATATAAGAGCTGACAATTCAAAGATGTTGTTGCATGTAAAAGTTGTTCCCAGACAAAGTATAGAAACCATCATTAAAAATGTCTGCAAGGTAATCAGGTTTACAGCATGAAGTATTTTTTTTTCATTCACTTGGTTCAAAGAACTCACTTTGAAGCACAGATAGGAAAGAAAGCAAATGAGCTTCATGTACATAAACAGAACAGATGGTCTTTCATGGTAAAAAATCAGCTAACTTTAGAAAAAATGCCTCCATATTGTCCTACCAAGGTGTCTGGTACAAGAACAAATAAATTTGTATTTAAATTTTTAGATGCATGGAGGATATATGAATAGAGACTGGGATTGAAAGAACTACCTTCAAGTCCAGAATCATACAAATTATTGATGTTGACATTGGTTAGTGATTTACCTGCTCAATGATCTAGGTAACTTAATAACAATCAACAAGGATTTATTAAATATCTACTTTATGCCAGAAACTGTTGTGTTGGGGATATAAATCTAGAAAAAGAAAAAAAGAAAAAGTTGGAAAGAAAGAAGGAAGGAGGGAAGGAAGGAAGGAAAAAAGGAAGGAAAGAAGGAAAGAAAAATGAAAGAAGGAAGGAAGAAAGGAAGGAAGCAAAGAAGGAAAGAAAGAAGGAAGGAAGAAAAGAAAAAAATATGAGACATGTGCTTATATTCTATTGGGGGAGACAATATGCACATATAAACAAGTAAAGAATAAATAGAAAATAAACATAAAATAATTAATGAGGAGGGCACCAGCAGCTAGGTGAAATCAAAAAAGATTTTAGATGGTGTTTAAAAGACGAGAGATTCTATGAACTGAGCATAAAGAGAGAGTACATTCCAGGAAGGAAGGATGACTAGTACAAAGAGCATATGTGAAGGAGGAGCCGGGGGGGTCAAAGAAAGAATAGGAGGAGAAAAAAAATGAAGAAGAATGGTGTTCCAAAACAGAATTTTTGAAAACAGTTTCAGGATGGGATATAGATAATATATCAGCAAAGAAGGCTGAGAATTGCAAGAATAACCAGGAATGTGAATGTCAGAAAATCCAGATAAAAGAGACAACCAAGGAAAGATCAGGGTAATTAAAATGAATATTGTGTTAGTAATTTTTATGAGAGCAAAAGTCAGGTTTCTTTTTTTTATATAAAGCTTTTTATTTACAAAACAT
>JAJPUD010001603.1:258175-277633 GCA_023553655.1 Myrmecobius fasciatus
TTTCTTTCTTTCTTTCTTTCTTTCTTTCTTTCTTTCTTTCTTTCTTTTCTTTCACCTAGCATAGTGGGAGGACTTGGGGATTTTCAAAAGCCAAAGACAGGAAACTAGAAGGTTCAAAGAAAATTAAAGACCTAGAGAAAAAAGAGGGTATAACTGAGGGCCAATCTCCAGGAAAAATTAGGTGACAATGGGAGCAAGGCCACATATAGAGGAACTGGCCTTGACAAATAGATGGATTGCCTAATTATCAGAAACTGGAGCCAGGGACAGTTAAGAAGTGGTGGTACATTGTGCAGAAATATAGATTTTTGGTAGAGCAGTGAAATTAGGAAAAAAAAAAACAATGAGCTCTGTTTTTGACAAAAAAAAATGTATCTTTCAGATGAGTTCTTGATTAGCATAGTCAAGGAAATTCCCACACAAGAGAGGGGATTTTTCCACCCCAATGAAATTACAGATCTTTTCTTTCCTCAAAAACACACACACACACACACACACACACACACACACACATACACAAAACAGCACATATTCTTGAATAGCACATCACTCATCTTTACTTCTTGACCTCTAAATTTTACCAAAGTTCTTGGTCTTCTCCTCTCCTCAATACTTCCTTGTTCTGGATGACATACTATTCTATGTACAGTATTGTATTACATCACTTTACATCAGCCTTTTTCAAAGGTCCATTTACTGGACCTAAATAGATATGCCCTCTTCTGCAAATCCTCATCCTGTCCCATATATGGGCTACTCACTGCAGTTCAGGTTTGAAAATTAGACTCTGGAAGAAATAGAACAAATGACCATACCACTAACAAAGAGAATCTGAATCTGATTCTCTCTTCTACTCATTAAGGCTAATTTATGGTTCCCTTTTGGATATCTTTAGTCTTACAAATTCACGTGCTCTGAAATTAAAGTGTTTGCTATACAGCAGGCTGCACAGACAATATTGTATTTTCTCAAAAACTTCACTTTTATCAAATGAATGTTTCTATATATTCTAGATTCCTTTCAAGGTCTTCCAGAAGGATTATTGAATAGAACAAAATATAGCATTTCTGCGATATATACACACCTATCTGTAATTCATGGTTTGCTTGATTGATTATGATACAGGTCACTATTATGATCAAATTGACCTTGAAATCTATCCAACAACCTTGAAGGAGGCAGGGATAATGCACCTGGCTTTTTAAAATTCTCCCAGGATCCATTGTGATCTCTGTGGCTGCAATAGTTCAGTGAAAAGAGGAAAAGGTTGCTATATTATTCTGGGTACAGAGGAAGGGTTAAATGGAAACAAAGCCAAGAGAAAAATAAATGAAATGGAGGATAAGCCAAAAAATTAACTTTTGTGACAACATCATAAAACTTGCCTTTTAATCTCATTTCTTTTCCATTTGAAAAAGGGTGTGCTCCAGTAGAAAAAAAAATTCCTTTTATGTCTCTCTGGCTACCAAATTGAACCTCCAAGAGAACTCTTGAGGTCCCATTTGTTCCTTGTGTAATAAATTGTAAAACAAAGCTCATAATTTCAGTCTCTTCTACAATGATTTCATATACCTGGTCTGTTGAGCTACTTGGTCTGTCACACAGTTTTCTTAAAGCCATCATCCAATAAAGCTCTGCTTATTAAAAATACTGCAATACAAACAACATAGCAATGAATATAAATATTCCAAAGGAGGTACTATCATTAAAATAGCTTTATCCTCCCCAGTTAAATGAAAACATATGTTGATAAAAATTGAATGTATCATCAGAGTTTACTCTTATGGCTTTCATTTCATCTCTCAGTTCAACCTTTTTCCTCCTCCCAACATTTTAGGCTAAGCACAATTCCTTTGTCTCCTTAATTATCACAACAGCAGACCTGCAAACAAATGTAATAGCTTAATTGGACTTATGTTTTTTTTCTTGCTCTGTCGTTTAGGGGTGGTTCTAACCAATTACCTTTTCCAATTATTTTCTGTGGGGTGGCTGTTATTGAAAAGTGAGATTAAAAAAAAAGATCAAAAGCATTTTTCCCCTTTGGACAAAATATATTATGTCTCATACGGCCAGAGATAGTTGCAACATTAGACATCATTCAATCCAGTGCCTTCATTTTACAAATGAACAAAACAAATTACAAGGCCTAGAAAAGGGAAATAACTTGTCCCTAGTATATTTACAGTGTGAATTTATGTGAATTTACCCTCTATTCAATTACAAAATGTAGTCCCTGATGTATTCCAGATATATTGTTTCATCTGATAGCACAAATCTATAAAGAAAAAAGATTGAGACAGAAGAATCTACAATGATCATCAAGTAAATCTGTGTTCATATAATTGGCAATTTTTCAAATCACTGTTTGGATAAGATCATAGATTTAGAGACCTATGTCATTGTTCCTCGCATATGACATTTCACCTATCATCCCCATGCCTTTGTACATGCACATGTAGAATGCATACCCTCTTTACTTTTCAAAAATAAGTTCCTCAGGCTGAATTCATACAAGTCTGAAAAGACTTACATGATGTAATGCTGAGTGAAGTGAATAGAAACAGGAGAACATTGTACACAGTAACAAAATTATGTGATAATCAACTAGGATACATTTAGCTCTTTTTGATAATACAGTGGTCAAGATAATTCCAATAGACTTGGGATAGAAAATACCATCTACATCCAGAGAGAAATGGAGACTGAATATTGATCAAAACGTGCTATTTTTACCCTTTTCTTGGTTGTATGCTTTCTTCTTTTTCATGGTTTTTCCTTTTTGTTCTGATTTTTCTTTCACAATATGATTAATATGTAAATTTTTGAAATTATTTTACATGTATTACCTCTATCAGATTATTTGAGGTCTTGGGGAGAAGGGAGATAAGGGAAAGAGAGGTAAAAATTTTTGTAACTCAAAAATATCCCAAATATTAATGTTGAATACTACTTTACATATAACTAGAAAAATAAAATGTTATTGAAATTTTAAAAATAGAAGTCAGTTCATGTACCACTTTCTTCACAGCATTTTTCCTGATTTATTTTCCTAAACAGACAATTGCTTTTCTCTTTGTACTATTAGAATCTGGTCCCCACAATTACTATCCATTCATCTTGATTATGCTTTTTAGAGCTAGATATGATTGAAAAAAACTGTAATTAGGAGTCAGATGATCAAGAAAATCAAATCTTCTGTTTATTCTTCCTAGCCATGTTACCTAAGACATCTTGCTAATCTGCTTTCTAAGTAATCAAAATTCCCCATCTGTTAAATGGGAATTACAAAGTATTGCCATGAAAATCAAGTGAAAAACTGTTAATAAAGTATTTTGTAAGTCTTAAAGAATGAAATTAATATAACCTAATTTTTTGTAGGACAGGTTTCATGCTTTGGCATCTTGAGGATCCTGACTATCATGGGTATCATGGGGAAAGAGAAAAGTAATATGTTGGATAAGTACTATACAGCTGATAGATTGGGTGGCTTAACAAATATTGTATACTTTTTACTTTTTTTGCTTTTATAAAGCATAAATTATAGAGATTAAAGCTGCATGGAAGATATCTGAACTGTAACTTGGCAATTTTAGAATGGGGTGTAGCATGGAGAGGAAAGATAGGAAAGATTGCCCATTTGTCTTATGTATTGTCTGTAATTGTTATTCTGCCAGTGAATTTGGAGCTTTACCAAAAGAAAGGTATATGGTACAAAGACTATAGTTAGAATTAATCTTGAAGAAATTAAAAAAAAAACTATTAAAGAATGAAATTTCATCTGAGAAGTGTTATGAGGAGTTGTGGTCCATGAGAGGAGATCATGGCATCTTAAACTATATAGTAGAAAACCAATTATGAGAAGGCTTACTATGGAAAATTCACATTTGAACCATTTTTGGTGCTCAGTTCTCATTGGCATAACTCTATAACTTATTCAGATCCACCATAGCATTCTGTAAGATGTTTTCTGAAGTCAAGAAATGTGTACTTAATAATTTGTTCTAAGAATTCTCTGTTGTTTTTCCTTCAAAGAAGACCATTGACATCATGAGGGGAATGTCTTAACTTGCCCTGTGAGTTGTATTAAATGAGGGAGAGTTACACAAAATTATCGGACTCACACTCTCTTCCAGAGTCATTTAAGCCCAGTGGCAAGACAAAAGTTAGGATGACTCTGAATGGCAGAGGATGCCAAGTGGGGATGACTTTGGTGTCTTTAATGTCTGACAAAGCTATAAGTGTTCCACAGTGCCCTCTTCAGTGGCCTTCATGACTATTGGAACCAATTTTTCTCATCTGACCATTCCACTGGGGGAAGGCTTAGGCTTCATAACCTCTTAATTTACCTATAATTTTATTGTTATTCTCAACCTGATTTACCCTGGATAGTAAATGGTGATAGGCTAAGATGCTTATTAACTAGAAATTTATCCTTTCTAGAATCCATCCATTTCCCCAATTTCTAAACTAGAACTTGTAAACCAGTATCAGTGGCCTTCTGGCATATTTTCCAGTATCCACAATTGCTCAGAGATTATTAACAGTTGTCCTTTGATCATATCTTCAAACTCTTTCAGTGTTTACCCATATAATTAATTTAGACCTAAAGCCTTGACTTCAAAATAGTTGGTGCTCTTTATTGTTATGTTATTATGTTCCTTAACTGGCATGTCAATTTTTTTGTCATTTGTGTTTGTAACTTTCCTTTGTTCTGTGCCTTAACTTTCTTTTTTATTTCTTTTTTTATTAAAGCTTTTTATTTGCAAAACATATGCAGGGGTATTTTTCAACATTGACCCTTGCAAAGCTTTCCCTCCTTCCCCCCCTTCCTCTAGGTGGCAGGAAGTCCACTACAAGTTAATTATGTTAAAATACTTGACAAATCAAATATGTGTATACATGTTTATACAGATATCTTGCTGTACAAGAAAAATCATATCTACAAGAAAAAAAAAAACCTGAGAAGGAAAACAAAATACAAGCAAACATTAATAGAGAGCATGAAAATGCTATGTTGTGGTCCACCCTCATATCCCACAGGCCTCTGCCTGGGTGAATATGGCTTTCTTCATCACTGAACAACTGAAACTGATTTGAAATATCTCGTTGTTGAAGAGAGCCATGTCCATCAGAAGTGATTATCATATAGTCTTGTTGCCATGTATAATGATCTCCTGGTTCTGCTGATTTCACTCAGTTCATGCAAGTCTCTCCAGGTCTCTCTGAAATTATCCTGCTGGTCATTTCTTTTTCTTTTTTTTTTTTTTTTGCTGAGGCAATTGGGGTTAAGTGACTTGCCCAGGGTCACACAGCTGTTACGTGTCTGAGACCAGATTTGAACTCAGGTCCTCCTGACTCCAGGGCTGGTGCTCTATCCACTGCGCCACCTAGCTGCCCCCTGCTGGTCGTTTCTTACAGAACAATAATTCCATAACATTCATATACCATAATTTATTCAGCCATTTTCCAATTGATGGGCATCCATTCAGTTTCCAGTTTCTAGCTACTATAAAGAGGGCTGCCACAAACATTTTTTCTGTGCCTTAATTTTCTTCAAGTATATTCATGAATAGAAAAGACTAAAACAGTACAGCAGCTGAATAGTTTTGCATTCTCTCTATCATCTATTAGCATTATCTCATCTCCGCAATGAGTTCTCTCTTTCTTCTCAGTATATTTATAAGCATTTATTTATGCTGGGCTTTAATCTTTATGACACTAATTTTATGGTCAAGCTCATGTCGTGGTTGAAATACACTTGAATACACCTCTGCACATTTGAACTCAAGTTTCCTTGATTCCAAGCCTGGTGCTAGCTTCCCTCAGATTTCTGGTTCCTGGCCTTAAATATTATGAGAAGGAAGATAGATTGGACTATATTAAACTGATTAATCAGGTTACATGAAACAATTTGGGATTTTTTTTATAATTTTCAATACTTTTCCGTTATGTTGTATGACCATATGAATTGGCTGACTATCTATTTCATGTTCCTTGCTTAGCATGGTGAAACTGGATGGGAATTTTTTTCTTTGCATAGTTATATTTCAAAAGGTGGTCATTATTATTGTTATCCTATTCAGCAATATCTCTAAGCCTCCCTTTCTCCATGAAATTGAAAAGTGATTGGGAGCTGTGAAGGACATTACACTCCTTATTTGATTGCTATTCAAGCAATGTATGTTGAGAGAGAGAGAGAGAGAGACCAAGAGACCACAAGACCAAGAGACAGAGATAGAGACACACAGAGAGATACAGTTAAGAAAATATTGATATAGGCATAGTTACCTGCTAGGTACCTCATACTAGAAGCAACAGTTTTTTAAGTATTACTTTATTTTTCCCAATTACATGTCAAAACAATTTTAGTATTCATTTTTATAAAATTCTGAGTTCCAAAATTTTTCCCCTTCCTTCCTCTCCTTTTCTCCTCTCTTCCTAACATGTTAGGTATTTTGATATAGGTTATACATGTACTATCATGTAAGACATATCTCCATATTAATTACAGTTGTGAAAGAAGAAAAATATCAAAAAGAGGAAAAAAGCCAAGAAAAAAAAGAGAACAAAACAAGGGAGAAAATAAGCAGGAAATGTTTTAATCTGAATTTAGAGTGCATCAGCTCTTGATCTGGATATGGAGAGCACTTTCCTTCCTGAGTCCTTTGTACTTGTCTTAGATCATTGTGTTTCTGAGAAGAGCTGAGTCATTCATACTTGGTCATCACACAATATTGCTGATATTATGTATAATATTTTCTTAGTTTTGCTCAATTCACTTTGCATAACTTTGTACATGTCTTTCTAGGGTTTTCTTTTCTTTTTTTTTCAAAATCTCCCTTTAATCATCCCTTATTGTACAGTAATATACCATTATATTCGTATACCACAGCTTGTTCAACTGCTCCCCACTTGATAGACATTCCCACAATTTCCAATATTTTGCTATCATGGAAAGGGCTACTATATATGTTTCTGCACATGTAGATTCTTTTTTTTTAATAACCTCTTTGGGATATAGATCTAGTAGTAGTATTTCTGCATCAAAGGATATACAACGTTTGGTTGCCCTTTAGGCATAGTTCCAAATTGCTCTCAGGAATGACTGAATCTACCAGCAATGCTTCCTCTTGAAAATATGTCATTTTCTTTCTTTGTCATATTATCCAATCTGATAAGTGTGAGATAGTATCTCAGAATAATTTTAACTTTCATTTCTTTTTCAATTTTCAATAAGATTTTGTAATGTTTTGAGTTTTGAATATATCCCTTCCTTTGCATTGTCCCTTTTCAAGACAACAAGCATAAGATATAGATTATACATGTTCAATTATGTTAAATATATTTCTATATTAGTTATGCTTTAAAAGAAGAATAAGAGGGGCAGCTAGATGGCGCAGTGGATAGAGCACCAGCCCTGAAGTCAGGAGGAGCTGAGTTCAAATCTGGTCTCAGACACTTAACATTCCCTAGCTGTGTGACCCTGGGCAAGTCACTTAACCCTAATTGCCTCAGCAAAAAGCACAAAAAAAAAAAAAAGAAGAATAAGAAAAAGGGGGAAACAAGAAAGAAAAAAATAAAAGTGAAACTATCATGCTTCAATGTGCATTCAGGCTCCATAGTTTTCTCAATGGATATGGATAATATTTTCCATCAATCCTTCATTAGTCTTTTGATTATTGTATTGTTGAGTAGAGTTGTTCTAATTTATATGATTTATTTTTCTTCTTTTATTGTTATAGTTAAGATTTATAGTACTTTATTGAATAATAGTCACGATAAGGGGCAGTCTTCCTTCATTCCTGATCTTACTGGGAAGGCTTATCTCAATTACATACAATGATTTTTGATGGTTTTAGAAAAATACCACTAATCACTTTAAAAAATACCTTTCCACCAAAGTAATATATTTTTAATAGGAAGGAATATTGCATTTTGTTCAAAGATTTATAAAGCTCTATTTAGATAATCAAATTATTTCAGTTAGTTTTGTGGTAGATATAATCAATTATGTTAAAAATTTTCCTAATATCAAACCAATTCTGTCTCTATGGTATAGCTCCACTTCAGTCAGAGTGTAGAATCCTTGTAATATATTATGATAATCATTTTCATAGTATTTTGTTCAAATTATTTGCATTAATATTCATTAGAAAATTTGGTCTATAATTATCTTTCTCTGTTTTAGCTCTTCCTGATATAGATATTAGAAACATATTTGCATCATGAAAGGAGTTTAGTAGGACTCTTTCTTTGCCCATTTTTCCAAATAGTTTATGTAGAATTGAAATTAATTGTTCTTTAAATATTTGGTAAAATTTACCTGTGAATCCATCTGGCTATGGAGATTTTTTTCTTAGGGAATTTATTAATAGTTTGTTCATTTTCCCCACTAAAATAGGATTGTTGAAGTATTCTACTTTCTGATCTATTTATCTGGGTAATTTACATTTTCATAAATATTCACTTATTTCATTCAGATTGTCAGATTTATTGCCATATAATTGGATGAAATATTTCTTAATGATTGCTTTAATTCTACAATGGTGGTGATTTCACCCTTTCAATTTTTGATGTTTGACTTCTTTATTTTTTAATCAAATTAACAAATAGTTTATTTACCTTATTGGATTTTTTCCCATAAAACTAGATCCTAGACTTATTTATTAGTTCAATAGCCTTTTTCTTTTTATTTCCAATCTCATTAATATCAAAGATTTCCAATTTGCTTGATTTAGGATATTTAATTTGTTCTTTTTCTAGTTTGTTTTAGTTGCATGCTCAGTTCATTGATCTGGTTATTTTTCATTTTATTTATATAAGAAATTAGAGAAATATTTTTTCCTAAGAACTGTTTTGGTTGCATTCCATCAATTTTGGTATATTATCGCATTGTTGAAATTTTTCTTTAATGAAATTATTGTTTGTTTATATGATTCCTTTTTTGATACATTTATTCTTGAGGATTAATTATTTAATTTCCAATTCATTTTTAATCTTTCTGTTTTTCTTTGTTGAATGTAATTTTTATTGCATTATGATCTAAAAATAATACATTTAATATTTCTGCTCTTCTACATTTGATTTTGAGGTTTTATGCCCAAATACATGGCCATTTTTTTGTATAAGTGCCATTGCTACAGAGGTAAAGGTAAATTCCTTTCTGTTCCCTTTCAGTTTTCTTCAAAGGTGTGTCATATTTAATTTTATAAGATTCAAGTGATCCACATCTATTCCCCTCAATTGTAATGGGTCTTCACCTCTGCTTGTGAAATAATTTACCTCAGTATTCCCCTTTCTTCTGCACCCAGTGTACTCTTCTTTATCATCCCTCAATTACTTTTATGTCATTCCCTCAAATTCACCTTGTATCATACCTTTTGTTTATTTTTATAACTTTTAACTGGACTATTAATGATACATTTTTTAAAAATTACAACCATGATATTCCCATATAGAGATGTAAATAGTTTAGCTTCATTGAATCCCTTATGTTTTATCCCTATTTATGCTTCCTTTGGGTCTTGCTATTGGACATTAGATTTTTGACTTTATTTTGCTCTTCCCTTTATGAAATCTTCAAATCCTTCTAATTCTTTGAATTACCATTTTTCCCTTTGATGTATTACACTTACTTTCACTGTCTAAGTGATTCTTGGTTGCAATCCTACCTCCTTTGCCTTCAAGAACACCATGTTTTATGACCTCTGATCTTTTTATGTTGTAGCTACTAAGCCCTAAGTAACCCTGAATATTGGGCCCCAATATTTGAATTGTTTCTTTATGGCCAGTTGTGGCATTTTTCCTTAATCTGATTATTCTGAAATTTGGTTATAATGTTCCTTGGAGTTTTTATTTTGGGGTCTCTTTCCTGAATGATCGATCAGTGGATTCTTTAAATACCCATTTTGGCCTGTGGTTCCAGGACATTAAGGAAGTTCTTCCTCAATAATTTCTTGAAAGATACTAACCAACTTTGACTTTTGATTATGACTTTCAGGTAATCTGATGATTCTTATATTGTTTCTTGTGGTTCTATTTTCTAGGTCACTTTTCTTCTACTTTTTTCATTCTTTTGAATTTGTTTTGATTGATTTTTGATTCTCATGGTTGTTAGCTTCTACTTGCTCATTTCTCACTTTTAAGGAACTATTTTCTTCCATCAGTTTTGTATTCTCTTTTCTTTTTTTTTACCAATTTTACTTTTTAAGGAGCTTTCTTCAATGGATTTTTGTTATATCTTTTTTCTAATCGGTAAATTCTACTTTTTAAGTAGTTGTTTTATATTTCTGAACTTTTTTTCATATTTCTCTTACATCACTCTCATTTCTTTTCCCAGTTTTTCTTCTATTTCTCTTACATGACTTTTGGACTCCCTCTTGAGTTCTTCCATGTGTTTTTTTGGGATTTAAGACCCCATTGTTTCTTTGGGATTTTGACCATAAGTGTTTTGACTTTGCTTTTCTCTTCTGAATTTCTGTCTTGATCTTCCTTGTCACCATAATAACTTTCTATTGTCAGATTCTTTTTCAATTATTTTTGGGGCTAGTTGTTTGTTTTTGCATTTTTCTTATATTTTTGGCATTTTTTCTTTCTTTTCAATTTGAGCTCTGCTCCCAGAGTAGAAGGGGCATGATCATATTGATCTTATGCCAAGAACTGAAAGCTCTGCCTGCTCCACCACATGATGGCTTGGGATCTACCAATGATTGGCTGAAGTAAAGTTTGATGCTTTTTTCTGAGATGTTTTCTATTCCAGATTGTGCTCCCTTTTCCTTTGTGAAACAGAACTTTCCTTCTGATTTTCCAAGTTTCTAAGGCTCAAAGATTGTTTCACCTCATCTTTTTTTACTAGTTCTGCTGTTCCAGGATTCATTTTGGATCACTATTTTATGTTTTTTAGAGGTGACTATGGGAGAGTCATGGCAGTTACTGCTTATTTCATCATCTAGATTCCCAGAAGTTCTCAATTGGCATTAAGCCAAGCTAAGAATAGAAAATTATATAAATAACAGAATGCTCAGCAACTTCTACTGTGTCTAGTTTTAGCAACTCTTCCCCCATTTTTTACACATACACGAGGGTTCAGACAAAAACTACCACAGATTCAATGAATAGAGAACCTCCTAGGCATCCTGATTCTTAAATTTATAATTCACAAGCCCCAATAAGTGTATTTCCCCATAATAACCAGACATTAGATGCATTCATCTTTTAGCAAAGGCATTTACTAAAATGGCATAGTTAAGAACACAATGTAACTGCAATGCACTTTTCCATTATTAAACACAATATATACATGGAAAAAGGTGGCCAGAAATTTACATTACAATGCTTGGTGAGGCACACAAGCAGGGAACACAAAGATCAAAGATATTTATTTCTTAGATACTCTACATCAATAGTATCAAATATAAATGAGGACCACTGAAGTATACATAAGGTCTTCTATTGGAGTCATTCAAAAGTGTAATGTCATTTATGAAATACCATGTTTTTCATTATTTTCTTAAACATTTCCAAATTATATTTTAATCTGGTTTGAAGAAAACTTGGGAATCATGTGGCCCACATTTTCAATACTTTTGCTATATGCCCTTTTTATTCTAGTAGAGTCCTCAGAAGCCACCTCACTGTGTTACATGTCTATACTGGACAATTTGACCAGATTAATTCAAAGTAATCTGCTCCTATCAGCTCAACTCCCAATTACTAAGGCCAACTCTCCAGTCCACACTACTGTTGTTCATCTCTGTATCCAAAGGTCTGCCTGCCTTTTTCTCTCTGTATTTGTCTGCAGTATGTTTCTCAGTGTTTCCTACTGGTCAAATAGTTCCACATCAAAGTGGAAGAGCAGTGATAGAACACTGAGAATCAGGGAGATGAGTTCAAATGTGTCTTCAAACATTTACTAGTTGTATGGCCCTAAAAATATCATTTGATGTCCCTTTGGTTTAGTTGTCTAAACTGTGAAAATAGCAGCTGTGTTTTAGGGTTGTGAGGAAGAAGGTAAAAGCCCTGAACATACTGCCTGAGACATAATAGGAACTAAATAAATATTTATTCTCTTTCCCTATTTCCTCATTAACACTTTTGACTATTCCTTGCTTTTTTGCAACTACATTTATCCTTTCCACATCATGGACGTTGGGGGCACAGGCTGCCATAGATCTTAAAAGGCAAAAGATTAAGTGATAGATGGTGGCAGAGGAGGGAGGAGTTCTCATCTCTGATGTCTAAAAGCAGGAGCAAAAGAAAAGGAAGCACACACACAAACACACACACACACACCCTCCTGAAAAGCATTCACATATATTTGGTCAGTGAGGGTGAAATGAATTGAAATATAAAACACAAGACCAATGTATTCACTTGTCTGCAATCAAGGTTCTCATACCTAAACAAACAATTCAACAATATCCAAAACAGAACTCAGTACAAATACCACTACATTGGTTTCCTGTCATCCCATATTCATGTATTCAAAACCATAAGTACACACTTCTCACCCTCGTATCCAGGGTATGTGTTTAATAACAGATTCCCCAAAATAATTCACAATATTTTAAATTTTAATCTTATTAATGATTTTTCTATCACTTTCTTAAATCAAAGCAACAAATTAATAAAACCCTCAATTGTAGCATGTGCCAATTTCAGAGGCAGAAACGCTCACAAAGATTTGTTTTAATATTTTCATAAGATTTAATAATCAGCTCATACTGACCATTAGGAGTTGACACCTGAGTACTAGTGAGTCATATTTATATCTAATAATCACACCACCACTATCTTCATTCAGGACCTGATCATTTCTCTCTCTTCTGGACTTTTTAAATAGAATCCCTATTAGTCTCTGCTTCCAGGGGGATCCTGTCTCCAAAATGTTCTCCATAAAACTGACAAATTAATAGCCCTTAGTCACAGATCTTACCATATCATTCTACTACTCAAAAAACTTCCATAATTCCCCATTACCAGCTCTAAGCTAAAATATTAGCTCCTGAGCTTTGACATACAAAGCTCTTCAAAAACTAGCTGATGATAACTTTTCAAGTAGCATTTCATATCATTCCCCTTCATGCATTCTGTGCGCCTGCCAAATTGATGTATTAGCTGTTCTAAGAATTCAACATGTCACGTCTTGGCTCTGTGCCTTAACAAAAGCTATTCCCCATGACAGAAATGAACTTTTTTCTTACCTTCTTCTCTAGCTTGCTTAAAAATTTAGTTCAGGTGGTATTTCCTTTTTGAAATTTTTTCATGATCCTGCCATTCTTGAGATTTTAATATTTTCTCCCTAGTAAAATTAAGTGATTTCCAATAATATATTTTTATCTAGGAAAAGTTTGGAGGTACAATGGAGAGATAATTGGATCTAAGTTAGGAAGAACTGAGTTCAACTCTGATCTCATATTTTATTAGTTTTATGACCCCGAACAAGTCATTTATCCACTGTATGCCTCAGTTTTTATATCTATAAAATAAGGGTAATAATAATACCTACCTCCCAGGATTTTTATAAAGATAAAATAAAATAATCATTATAAAGTACATAGTACTGTACTTGTCACATAGTAAGGAATAAATGTTATCTGTTATATATTATTATTCATTATAAATAAAATTTGTGAACACAGTCTACCAAAGTATACTACATCAGAAGTCTATGAATTAAAGAACAACATTCTCAACCAGGCTGTAAAATTAAAACAGGTTTTAGTTAAAAGCCAAATGTGCAAGAATATGAAGTATGTACTTTATATGAAGGGGAAAATATCAAACTTAATTTTCCTATCTATCAATTTAAATAGAATTGATGTACATCATGTTAGTTTTTTAATATTAAAATCATTTTATACATATATATGTATATGTATATATATATATTTACTTTTAATATATTAACTGGAAAGAATTAATTTCTTAGGTTTATGGAATTACCATTTCCATATGAATGAGAATTGCTCAATAGCTAATATTCTCTACCTAAAAATACTTCATATACACAATCACTCCAATAAGATACCAGTTTCCAAACAATGATCCCCCCATTTTCCTTTCCCATCTTATTTTCCTATATGTGTTCCCTGGGATTTTCAATGAGAATAGATTCTGGCTTATGACTATAAAATTAATGATCCTAAATAATGTTTGGTCTAATTTTTTAGACTAACTCTGACATTACAAGACAATAAGATTTTTATATGAAATATAAGAATAAGATGTGATAATTAACCAGGTAAATATTATCTTAAGCACTGCTGTTCAAGAATAAAACACAATAAACAACCAACCAATAAAATATTTAAATATTGAAGTTAAAGCATTACCAGATCAACCATGATTATTTGGAGGATATTTTTGAAGAACTCTGTTATGAGCACTACTTGATAGTGAACTTAATAATTAAAATAATCAGCTTTTTTCTGCAGAACAAACTTATATTACTATTTGAATAAAAGCAAATTCATACTTGAATACAAGACACTTTTAGTTGGACAAAAATAAATTATTAAAGCAAAGTGAAAATTTAACAACTTTTTAAAAATAGTGGATTAATTCTTTGAAATTAATTGTTATTATGTTTGGAGATAGAGAAGAATCTTTTTTTTCCCTTCAGCTAAGTTCAGTGAATATTATGTTTGAAGAGAAAGAAAAAAAAATTCTTTTTAATTCAATTCACTGCAATTCATTAAGTACCTGCTATGTGTGTAACTCTATTTTAGGTTTCAGGAATATGAACTAGCCTTGAGGAACTGATATTTTATAAATAGTGGTGGGAAATTGGATTCAATAAGTATAAAAGTAATATATCAGGAACAGCTAGCAAGGGAATTTACTAGGAATAAAGGATGAAAACAAAGGGAAGAGGGAATTAAGAATTACGAAATATCTGATGTAGATGAAATTTAATCCATGGCAAAGGGAAATAAGAGGGAAAGGAATTAGAAAATCAAAAAGTGAGCAATAAAGGAAAACAAAGAGAGAAAAAAGACTGAATTATAAAAGATCTCAGAAAGAAGAAAACTCAAAAACCTTGGACATAAGCACAAAATTCAACAGGAAATCATTAAGTGGTTCAAGAAAGAAATGAGAATTATACAAACAAATTTATGGTTGTACAGCAAAATTAATGTGCAGAAGGCAAAAGTTGAAACTTACCATGGCAAATTTTGCCAAAGAAACAAGAGAGAAATCAACAGTTGGGAATGCAAATGCATAGAATTAGAGGATAAACTAGAAGAGAAGAAAAACAATAACGTTAATGGAAAATATGCTCATGTATAAGCCAAACATATTTTGAAGATAAGATGGAGGGAAACAATCTGGGTCTCCCAGAAGAATATGGCATGACAAAAAAGTCACAATAGTATAGGAGAACTAGCTAGAATTTCTGAATATAAAAAATGAAATATCAACTAACATAATTGATAAACCATCTGCAGGCAAAAAAATGTATTTAAACCTCAAGAAGTATAGTAGCTAAATTTCATAATTCAGCTCAGAAATAAGTTCTACAAGAAATCATGGGGAAAAGGACTTCAAATTAAAAGAAAAATTATTTAAATAACACAAGACTCTTCTGTGCACACTAGAAAATACCACTCTCTTCCATCTTCAAAAAAAGGTTTACATAATCTGTCTACTTCCACTGAATAGTAACAGCATTCTCAAAAAAAAAATTTAGCCACAAAGGGAAGGAAAGATACGATGAGATACCAGTTATTAGAAACATGGAGATTAAGTGTGATGTTTTGTTTGTGTATTTGCTTGTTTTTTGAAGATGGAAGAAACAGTGACACAGTTTGGAGCAGTAGAGTAGCAAGCAGTAGGGAGAAGGAGGTTGAATATAAGTGAGTGACAAAGAAGACAATCTTTTGGAGAAAAAAGTATAGAATACAATCACTTGTGCTTATAGAGACATTTGCCTTGGCAAGGAGAAGGGTCATCTGTTGATGTGGGACAAAAGTGAATGATGATAATGATGATGGTAGTTAATATTTATGTAACACTTGATATATACTTTGTACTATGCTAAGCACTTTATAACTATTTTATTTGATTCTAACAAGAACCATAGGAGGCAGGTGCTGTTATTATTCCTGTTTTATAGATGACAAAACTGAAGCAAACAAAAGTTTAGTAACTTGCTCAGGGTAACACAGTTATTAAGTGTTTATGGCTGGATTTGAACTCAGGTCTTCTGCACTTTACGCCCCGTGATGAATCTACTGTATCACATAGCTGCACTTCTATGAGATAGAGGCAGAAAATATCTGCATGATAGGAGATGTAAAAGAAAGAAGAAAAAAGAGTTCTTGTTGATTAGCTTTATTTTTTCCAGTGAAGTGTGAGATAAGGTTCTTAGTAAAGAATGGGAAGAAAAAGGAAGCCATGAGAGCTTTGAAAGGGGTAAGGAATACATGAATTAATTATAAAGTGAAATGAGCAGGACTAGGAAAACAAGTGTATAGAATAATAATGATATTGTATGATAAGCAAATGTGAATGATCTCAGAAATACAATGATCCAAGACAATCCCAAAGGACTTATGATGGAAAATGCCATCCCTCTCCAGAAAAGGAACCGATAAAATCTAAACACACACACACACACACACACACACACACACACACACAAAAACCCACAAAAATATATACTTTCTTTTTTTTACTTTTTTATTTTGTGTGTATGTGTGAGTTGCCATTGTTTGGTTTGTGTTTTTTCTTACAACATTCATGATTAATATAGAATATATTTTACATGTAAAATTTATATTAAATTGATTGCCTTATCAATAAGGGTAGAAAAGAAGAAGACAGGGAAAGAGATAATTTAGAACTCACAATTTTTAAAAGATGTATGTTAAAATTGTTTTTATGTGTAATAGGGAAATATTTTAAAACATTTTAAAAGGGTGAGGAGACATGAAAATATTTTTAAAATCCACTTTATTAAATGGGATAATAAATTAATTAGTCACAGTGAGGGCATAGTTGAACTTAACAAAAATATAAATTAGTAGTGAATCTAGTCAGCAATATTATTTTCTCAGGCTTTAGTCAACAATATGAGTAAGGACAAATATCAAGATGGGAGTAATCCAATGTTCAGACTCCATAGGACAATTTCAGAAATAGAACAAGAGAGCAAGGAACTCTAATGAAGAAGACAGGATGTAGAGAACTAGTTCATAAAATGATCAAGTAGGAGCTTAAATTATTTCATGGATTGAAATACTTATTACTTACTGTGACTGAAAGTGACTGGGAAAAAGTGATTTTAAAATATATTATAACATTAGTTTGCTGAATAGATTAAAAAAAAAGACTGTCAAGAGAAAGGAGGTAAGTTAAAAGAACATCATCTGAGTAAAGTAATATAACCTTGATTGGAAAAAGGAGGGATTAAATAAGACCTCTGATTTCATTGATAAAGGGAGAAGACTCTCTTTAATAATCAGATTAAACCATTACTGTCATTGTACAGTCTTGAATAGTTCCCTGGGAGACTGAGAGATTAAATAACTTGCCAATATGTATCAAAGAAAGGACTTTAAGCCAGATCCTTCTGGTACCAAGGCTAGATCTCTATTCATTATACGACATGTCCCTTGACTTTTTATAATGAAAACAAATAAATATTTTTGAAAAAAGAAAGATTCCTACATGATGGACTAGATATGTGGGAAAAAGAGAAAGATGAACATACATTACTACTTATTCACCAAGGGAAAAGAGAAATAATGAAATTTCTACTTACCTATTAATATATAATTACAGCAATCAATTCCTTAAAAATAGATAATATGCATATTAGTACATTTTACAAATTAGGACTCTCAGGTGCCAAATGGTTCAACACATTTTTTGCTCTTATATTCTATCTCCATTGATCCCTTGGCATAATATTGTTATATTCAAGGTAGTCATTAACTCAAGTCCATAAGCATTTATCACATGATTACCATGTGCAGGCATTGTGCTAGGTTGTGAGAATACAAATAGAAACAGAAAGAAGTCCAGCTCTCAAAATGCTTAGCTTGTGTTTTTTTAATAATATTTTAGATTACTAAGATGACAGGAAAAGATAATGATAAATGTTGAAGGAAATGTGGAAAAACTGGGACTCAAGTGAATTGTTGATGAAGTTGTGAAATAATCTAACCATTTTGAATAACAGTTTGGAACTATGCCCAAAGGATATAAAACTGTGAATACCCTTTGATCCAGCATCTCTACTGAGTCTGTATCCCTAAGAGATCATGGAAGAATGAAAAGGAACCACACGGGCAAAAATGTTTGTAGCACCTCTTTTTGTAATGGCAAGGATGTGGAAATTGAGTGGATGCCCATCGATGGGGGAATGGCTGAATGCATTTTGGTATATGAATGAAATGGAGTATTATTGCTCCATAAGAAATGATGAGCAGACTTATTTCAGAAAAGCCTGGAAAGACTTACAAGAATTGTTGCTAAGAAAGTGAATAGAACCAAGAGAACATTGTACACAGTAACAAGAAGATTATGTGATGATCAACTGTGAGAGACTAGACTCCTTTCAGCACTGAGGTGATTCAAGGCAATTTCTATAGACTTGCAATGGAAAGTGCCATCCTCATCCAACAAAAAAAAAAAAAAAAAAACTATGGAGACTGCATGTGGTTCAATGCATAATATTTTCACTTTTTATTTTTTGTTTGCTTTTTTTCTTATTTTTTTTCTTTTACCTTTTAATCTGACTTTTCTTGTGCAACATGTTAAATATTGAAATGTGTTTAGAAGAATTGCACATGTTTAACCAA
Source organism: Myrmecobius fasciatus (assembly GCA_023553655.1). NCBI lineage: Eukaryota > Metazoa > Chordata > Mammalia > Dasyuromorphia > Myrmecobiidae > Myrmecobius > Myrmecobius fasciatus. The sequence continues at coordinate 276,985 of JAJPUD010001603.1, forward strand.
ATCAGATAATCTGCCATTTTGAGGCGGGGAGGAAGAAGGGAAGGAAAGGAGAAAAATTCAAAGCACAATATTTTGCAAAGATGAATATTGAAAAGTATCTTTGTATGTATTTGGAAAAAAAGTAATTACTGAAAAATATTTGATTTCCTCTATTACATGAAAAAAATTAAATATGTTTTTAAATTTTTTATTCCAAATTCTATCCCTTCTTTCTCCTTTCTTAGATGCTAAGCAATTCATAATAGCTTAGACATGTACAATCATGTATAACATTTCCATATTAGTTCATTTGCACAAGAAGACTCAAACAAAAAAAAAAACAGAAATAAAGCAAGTGGAAGAAAAGAAAGAAAGGAAAAATGGGAGGGAGAGACAGATTTCAATGATATAAGAAACTTCTGGATGAGAAAACCATAAGTTCAGGACAGCATATTTGCTGCAACTTATGTTTTTAGAGAATTGTCTAGGGTACTAGGAGATTAAGTGAATTGCCCTAGATCACACAACCAGTATATGTCAGAGGTAGAACTTGAACTGAGGTATTCCTGCCTTAGAAGCAAACTCTCTATTCACTATATTATGGAACCAAAATAAATAAACACATAGATAGATAGATAGATAGATAGATAGATAGATAGATAGATAGATA
>JAJPUD010001603.1:277643-344359 GCA_023553655.1 Myrmecobius fasciatus
ATAGATAGATAGATAGATAGATAGATAGATAGATAGATAGATAGATAGATAGATAAATAGATAGATAGATAGATAAAAGAATAAATTAATAAATAAATACATTATAGAACTGTATAACACAAAGAGAATAATGAAGATTGTCATAGATTGATGTTCTCTAAACATATAACCAATATGTTATATTATTCTGATAATGATTTGATAACTCTTGATCATGAGGCAAAAAAAATCAAGGATTGTTACAAAAAAAGAGAAATAACTTTTTGTTGTATATCTTTAGATTCAAGTCAAAATAATTAATATATGTCAGAATCAACATTTGAATAAGTCTATTGCTTCCAAGTTCTACTTTTTCCACTTTAGCCTCTTTTAGGAAGATGGGGGGAAAGAGACAATAACCCTCACCCCACAACTAAAATCACAATAAATATAAATTAGTTGCTGAGTTGCAGGTGAAGAGTTTACTACAAAGTCAATTTTAATTTTATGAGATGAAATTGGCTATTTTTATATCCTACTTTTAAAGTACCTTGCTTGAAAACTATCCAGTCTAACTCAAGAAGTTAAGCCAATCCTGATAAGCACCTGTTGTTTGGGGAATACACACTTTAACTACATTGAAATGCCTCACTTATAAAAGTTAGCACTGCTTCCATTTGAAAGTATTATTTTTCACTACTACCTTTCTCTCTCTGTGCATATCTCCCTTCCTCATCTCTGCAAAGCAGAAAATTAACAACTGGGACATGTGAGTCAAAGATTTTTGAAGTTTTACGATGCCTTTTGGAGACAATTTTGTCATGAGACATACAAAATCAGAATTTATTAAAAAGTCTATTTTCTAAGTTGTCATAAGAAATTTATGAGCAATGACTATGCTTAGTGTTTTCTTTACAATGCCTAAGTCAATTCTGAATGTAAATAATAAGTGATGAAAGGGACCAATTATATTTTAAATTTAGACATTTAAATATTTTAATATTTAATTAATGTAATTAATGTATACATTTAAATTTTTTTAGCTTTTTTCTTTTCAATAGCTACTTCATTTTCAAACTATATGCCTAGTTTTCAACATTTACCCTTGCACCTTGAGTTACAAATTTGTTCCTCCCTTTCTTCCCCCCATCTGCTCCTTAGCCAGCAAGTAATCCAATATAGGTTAAACATCTATAATTCTTCTAATTTATCATGTTTCACAAGAAAAGTCAGATCAAAATGAAAAAAATAAGAAAGAAAACAAAAAGCAAGTAAACAACAACAAAAAGATGAAAATACTATGTTGTGATCCCCACGATCCTCTTTCTGGATTCAGACACCTCTTTCCATAATCTCCAAGTCTATTGGAACTGGCCCAAAATATCTCTTTTTGAATTCATCATCACATTATCTTGCTGTTGCTGTGTACAATGTTCTATTGATTCTACTAATTTCCCTTAGCATGAATTCATGTAAGTCTCTCCAGGCCTTTCTGAAATCATCAAGCTGATCATTTCATATACAATAATGTTCCATGACATTCATACATGGACATCCACTCAGTTTCTAGTTCCTTGGCACTACAAAAAGGGCTGCCACAAACATTTTTGCACATTTATCTTTTTCCTTTTTTTATGATGTTTTTGGGATACAGACCCAGTAGAGACACTTTCAGTATACATTTAATGTAAAAATTCTGGTTCTTCATTAATACTATACAACACATGGGTCTTTTATTCTCTCTAAAACTCCATCAAATTTAACATTATCACACATAGTTTAAAAAAATTCCAATTTCAAAATAGAGATGGAGGAGGTCACTAACTACCACCCACAATGAGCACTGAATGTAGTTCTCTATGTACCAAAGCAAACAGCATGAGAGGAACAAAATTCTTGGCTCACCATGTATCCTGGGATATTTAAGACAAGCAAAAAGAAATTCAGACACAAGTCAAGTATGTTTCCACATATTGACCACATACAAACTTATCTGTTGAAGAACAAAGATGCACTCCATGCTAAGAGTTTACTTATGCCAGCTTCTTTGTTCCAGTACAGTTTGTCCTAGAGAAAATATTATCCCTGTAATTCTACCAGAGTCGTTGAATTTTTAAGCTCACTCCATGCCCAAAGAGCAGGTTGCAAAAGCTGGACCACCTGCCTTTTCAGAATATTTTTGTAGTCCTTTCCTATGTCAGGGTAAATAACTTTTCAATTTACACCACTGTTTTCTTGTTCCCCACCTCTCAGATGTGTACAGACCAGCACTGCATCGTCCGTCCCATTAGATGTCAAATTAAACTCCAATGAGATGAAAGTGTAGCTGATTTGTTGAAACAGAATGTCTATTTCATGTACTGTGTCCAAGTAAGCCACAACAATCCCCACAAGAGAGCTGCATAACTTCAATCATTAATAATTGTGTCCTCTGAGGGAAGGAATTTAGTTTTTGAACTTGAATTATTTATGTTCTCAGTTGCTACCCCCACATTTTGGCATTTTGTTGGAAAAGTTATTTGTTGATACTATGCTATCCAAAATGTGAAGTTCAGCAGTTTCTGGAGTCATGTCTAATAGTCATCATTCAAAGATGAAATCAAACGGTATTTTAACTCCTTACAAAACAAAATGAACTTTTTACCAAGGCATATTTCTACTGATATAAATGTGTTTATATAACAGTAATCCTTATAAAAACCACATTGATTCTATTGTCAAGAACTGTACATGTTCAGATCTCTCTTTTTCCCTCCCTTGCCTTATTTTTATGATTAGTACTGTTCTCTCCCTCTCTTTTTTGGTAGTTGCATAGTTTATAACTGACGTTCTCTGTTTGCTGTGCACTTTTAAGTTAGCAAAGCAAACAGAAAGTTCCAGGAAGAGCTACTTTCATCATTGTTCACCTCAGGCCAAGCCCCGGGAACATTCTACTCAAAAAAAGAAAAAAGAAAGAAAGAAAAAAAGGGAGTCAGCCACTCCTTCCCCTGGGAAACAAGGAAAGAAGGATATGAAAAGTGCGGGAACTTTATTCTGCTGACATAACAAATACCAGTGAATCACTGGTATGAAGCAGGTTTTCTCTTACCTCTCCCCTATTCTTCCCTATAACATGAGGAAGTCATAATAGCTTCACTAGCTCAAATCCACAGGAACAAAGGTAGATGTTATGCCCAGGTGGAACACATCCAAAAATAATAATGGGGAGGCAAACAACTAGGCGAGAGTAGGAGGAATGTAGTGGTAGAGTGTGGGAAAGAAATTAATTAATGGCATATCTGAGTCTCAGATATATTTCATATATCTCTAATCACTATAGAAAAGTGACCAAAAAGGTTAAGGCAAATAATATATCTTATATAAGAAGAAGTGATTATTGATTATAGTCTCCTTGCAGAACATGATTTTAAAGCTAGAAGTGACCTTATATGTCTATATGTCTTATATGTCTGATCCCCTTGTTTTATAACTGAATGAATGGAAGCATAGAAATTTTAAGTGATTTTTCCAGATTCATTCAAGGAGTAAATCATAACCTTAACTAAGGTTCTCTTTACTTCAGTGTTGGAATTTAACATATTCTGATAATAGATATGAGTAAAATGAGAGGCATAGTGTGTGTGTGTATGTGTGTGTGTGTGTGTGTGTGTGTGTGTGTAATTATGAAAGGAAGAGAGAGACAGAGACTTAGAGAAGACAAAGAAGAGAGAAATAACACATGGGAAAGGAAGATAGATCTCAGTAGGACTTTGAAGATAAGTCTAGGTTTGTCATTTTATATATATATATGAGTAAGACGCTGCTAAGAAAGTTGTACAGATTCACTCAACCAGGAAGGGAGTAAAACTAGGCTTTGTAACAACAACAACAACAACAACAAGAAAAAGCAGAGAATAGTCTGTGGCATGAAAAGCTGAGGGAAAGATCAACCGTGATCACCAAAGAAGTTCTCTCTATAAAAACCCACCTAATGGACATAAGATGTAAGAATACTATTGGCAAGATCTCAGTGAGAACCTTTTTTAATGAATTTTCTGTGTGGGCTATTTTTTATTTATTGCTTTAGGCCCTACCCTATTTTCAGAGCTTGGTTTCCAAATCATCCAAGTGCATCTCTGAAAGCCAGCAGAGTGTATTATGCCAAGATTATATACACACCTGTAGAGTACAATCCATTCATAAACTACTAATGATATGAAAGCTTGCTCCTGAGAAACAGATTCTCCCCCTGATATCCCACAATGAAAATCATTTATCACCAGTTCATGTTTTCCAATGGAGTTTTAAGCTTCAAAGTTTTTGAAATTAGTATCTTTTCTATGTTAGTTAAACAAGTCTTAAAACATGTTTGTTTATTTTCTGAGGCCACACTGTAGATTGGGTGTTCTAAGTACCCTGGGGTATATGAAATTAATTAGTAAGTTAACAAGCAATTAAAATAAATTAGGAATGACTTCTCTTTAAAGTAGTTTGGCAATATGAATGGCTCTTTCCATTCATCTAATCTAGTCAGATCTTTAACAGAGTTTCAGCATATTTATGTCATTTTCTACATTTTTTTCTTTATTTAAGTATATATACAAATATATGATATACTTGTTTGTACTTATACATGTAAATGCATATTTATATAAGTGCATGTCTATACATGTGCACATGCATATACACATAATATATAATAGCAATATTTAAAAACTAAAACTATTGATTCAAAAATATAGATAATAAAACCAACTTTCCATCTTTTAATTGAGAGGTAGGAGACACTGAGTGTCAAATCAAAGGTCATTTCTAGACTGTTTTTACAATTATTTGTCCCTCATTCCTTGATCTCAATGTACTCAAAAGTAATGTTTTCAAAAGTTTAATGATGAATGTGTCACACCTCTTCTCAGAGAGATGATACTAGAGGTGTAGAGTTAAATAAAATTGTTGTGGTGTTTGAAAAGAATACTTAAAAAGGAAAATATTGTATATGCTATAAGATGAAAAAACCCAATCCTTTCGCTCATGCTAGAGCCAGCATAGTAATTAACAATTATCACACCTTTTTTAAAAATATTTTTTTTATTTTTAAAGTAAAAGTTTTATTTCATATCTCTAATGATAAAAGTGCAATACTATCAAACTTGAAAGAAGAGAACAAAGTGTGCATGATCAGCATCCATGTAATGGGAAAGTCTGACTATAGATCTCACTAAGAGTTTGCACCCCTCCCACAAGCCCAACAAAAGAATGGTTCCCACTGATTTTTAGAAATGTGCATTCAATTTTGATCCTTGATTTGGAAAAATTAACTTTCTGAAAGATACATACATACACACATGCATACATATAACACACACATATATGTATACAAGGATCAGAAAAATACTTCATATTTTTCTGTATATCACAGAAATTCATTTGCATCTTCAACAATAACATTCTTTCAAGATCTGCCACTTTGAAAAAAATATTCAAGTGAATAGAGCTATCCATTTAGTGTGTGGGAGGAGGTTTGATGGAAAAACATACATATTAAAAAGATTCAGCTAGATTTCAATCAAAAGTTGGGAAGCTGTAAACTTAACTGACAGAGAATTAGCAGAACTCATGAATGCATTTTCTGCAAAGGAACTCAGTGACTGAGATTGGTTAATCTGAAATTAACCCTTAAAAACCCAGGTCAATGTTAGGTCTCTGTAACTTGCATATTTGTAGTAAGAATAAGATTGAAAATAATCTGAATACATTTGAGCGATATTAAATACCAAGAAAAATTGCAAAGGAAGAAAACAAGAGGGGAAAGAAGGTAAGAAAGAGAAAAGGAGAAAGATGATGAAGGGAGGAAAGGAAAAGAGTAATGAAAAAAAGGAAAAGAAGGAAGGAAGGAACAAAAAATGAAAGAAAGGAAAAAAGAAAGGAAGGAAGAAGAGAAGAGAAGAAGGGAAGGAAAGGGAAGGGAAGAGATAAAAACAAGGAAGTAAGAAAAGAAGCAAGGAAAGAAGAAAGAGGGAGAGAGGGAAGAAGATAGGGAAGAGAGGAGAAAGATATTCAATTCAGATATAAAAACAAAAAATATAGAATGAAGAAACAGCAAAAAAAATGTAATTTCCATCACAGAGTTTATATCATATTGGGGAATTAAAAACACATAAGCATAAAAGTAAGTACAAAATGCATGTATGTATGCATGCATACATGCATACATACTCATACAAAGTAAATATACAAATATACAAAATAATTAGGGAAACCACTATAAGAGGAGACAGACACCTCCTGAAGGAAGTGATGATTGATCTGAGCATAAGAGCTAGAGTTGAAAAGAGTTTCATGCTTTCCTTCTTTCTCAGGGGAGATCTCTTTGTCATGGAGACTGAAGATGGAGTATTGGATTCGGGGGATAGCAAATAGGTTGGTTTGGCTGGAACAGTGAATGTGAGGGGAATAATGTAAAGTAGTCTGGATAGGCTGGTTAGAAATGGCTTGTATAAAGCAAAGGAAAAGAAAGAGGAGTTTGCATTTTACCCTAAAAGCAATAGGAGACTATTAAAGTTTATTAAACAGGGAAGATTTCCTGTCAGAACTATCCTTTTATGAATATTAATTTGGCAGATGTGTTGAGGATGAATCAGACAAGGGAAAGAATGGAATCGGAAAAGCTAATTAGTAAGCTATTGTGGTGGTCAGAAAACTTGAACTAGAGTGGTTGTTGTGTTAGAGAGAGAAGATACAACAGGCAGGTTGTAGAAGTATATAGAGTTGATAAATCCTGGCAACTGATTGGGTATATGAAGAATGAAGGTTCAAGGTTACTCAAACTGAGTAACTATAGGATGATACCTCAATAGTGTTAGAAAACAAGTTTTTAACCTAGAGTGCACAAACTTGTTTTTTAAAGGTTTTTTCATAAAGTGTATTTTATGCAATTGCTATTCCTTGTTTTCCTATATATTTTTATCATAGATATAAAAATATCATTCTGAGAAGAGATCCATATAATTTAATAGACTACCAAAGGGATCTATGACATTAAAAATTTTTTAAAGATGATAATAACAATAATATCTAGTATTCATCTTGCACTTCAAAATTTGTAAAGCACTTTATACATATCCCATTTTGTTTATAGAAAAATAACTATTCTTATTTCCCCAATTTTTGGAATGTTTAAACTAAGCCAAAGCATTAAAATACTTGACCATGGTCACCCAGTTATATCAGGTCATTTGGGATGTCAAATCTTCCTTAATCTAGTTCTAAAAATGTATCCACTGTCCCATTTATCTATGTGATTAGAAAAAAAATATTCAGTTATACATGTTGAGGTTGAAATGCCAATGGTCACCCAAGTAGAGGTGTCCACCATATAATTAATGGAGCTTAAGAGATAGATAAGGGCTAGAATTAGGAACATGAACAGAAATAATAATTGAAACCATATGAGATGGCATAATCAAGAGAGGTAGAGAGAGAAAAGATTCTATGCTAGAGTTCTGGAGTTTACCCACTTGTAACAGATGGATGGCACAAAGGTAATGATAAAACAATTACCTTTATAAAAATGATTCAGACAGGCAAGAGGAAAACCATGAAAATCCCCAGGAGGAAAGTGTGGTCAATTGTGTCAAATTCTACAGAGAAATTCAAAATACAAGGACTAAGAAAATACCTTTGCTTTAACAATTAAAACATCATTGGAAGGCTTAGAGCAGAGATTTTCAATTGGCATAAAAATCTAGGGGAGAAAATTCAGTTTCCCCCCTAGCTCCACAAAAATTAATATTTAATTTTTATAAAAAAGTTATTTAATTATTAATGAATAAAAATGAGGAAAGGATAGGATACTCCTCTAAATGTAATTAAAGCCCCTCCCCCCACTCTCTAGCATCTTGAAAAAAAATCTAAGAAAATTATTTTATGAACAAACCAAGTCTTACTTAGTACATCATACAGTAAGAGTAACAGGACCTAGAATCAGCAAGCTCAATTCCAAATATTGCATTTCATGTTTACTAGCTGTGCCATTTTGGCCAAAGTCTCTTAACCTCTCTAAATATGAATTTCCATAAAATGTAGAGATTAGACAAGATGGCCTTGAAGGTCCCTTTCAGTCCTGGATTTATATGATCCCAAGATCTCAAAGTCATAATATGCTGGCTCTGTGGAAGGCAGTATCAAAATAAAAATAATTTCAATTTTTATGTCAGAACTAGAAAAGATCTCTCTTTACAATATCCTAAATTAGAGAAAAAACAGGCAAAGGTCTAATTCCAGGGAATTAATTCCATTACATAAATCTTAGATCTATCCAAAATTCCTAGAACTCCAAAAATCTAGTAACTGGGCTTGGGTTCAAAGGGGTGAGTACACAATGGGTAAGTCCACAAGTCACTATTGATAAGGGTATCCTATTTACAATCCTCATTCTCATGTGGCATTTATTTCTTTGATCATAAATAAAATTAGTTTCATCTAAAATAAAATTTTTAAGAGGATAATCTACTTACAAAATTCTCAATCTGTTCCTTTTTAAATAAAGTTTTAGAACATCTTTAATCTTCTTCATAAAATACTTTTTTATATTGAAAATTCTTGGGGAGGAGTGGGGGAGAAGGCAGAGACTAGATAGCCTAGGGTAGACAGGTCTTTATCTGAGCTCTTCATGGTGTCAACACCAGATCAAGCCTCTGAACTGCTTTTTAAGTGACAGAACCCACAAATATTTGGAGTGCAACAAATTTCTAGCATAAGATATATTGGAAGAAATTCAGAAAAAGTCTGTTTCAATGGGAGTAGTGGTAAAGAGGGTCAAGTGGAGGCACAGGACAGGGACCCAAAGCAGTATGGCATCCACAGGTGAATTTTTTGGGAAATTTATTGGGAGGCTCTTAACCAAAATACGGCAACATTGGCTACTCTCCTATTTCATAAAACAGTGGATTAGCTAGTGGATAAAACATATTAGCTGTGAGACATCCAGCACATATATAAAAGGCAATGAAGAGCCTCTGAAACCCCAGAATAACATGGATTTGGCCACACCCATTCACCACAGAAAGGAAGCCAGCAACATCTGCCAAGAGTAGCAAAAAGCCACTGTCACCTGCAAAGGAAGCTTGAGACAATCTCCCCTTTGCACTAAGAGCAGACATCAACCTTTAAAAATTGAGCAAAAAAAAAGAAAATGAACTCTGACCACAGATAGCTTTTATGGAGAAAGAGACTGAAAGAGACACCAAACTGAAAATTCCAAGTTATGTGTAGCTAATTTTCAGAATTATCAGATCAAGGAGAAAATATTGCAAGCAGCCAGAAGGAAACAATTCAAATATTGAGGAGGCACAAGCAAGATTAAACAGGACCTAGCAGCTTCCACTTTAAATGATATAAGGGCCTGGAATCTGATGTTGCAAAAGGCAAAGGAACTTGAATTGCAGTCATGAATCAACTATCCAGTAAAATTAAACATCATCTTTCAGGGGAAAAGATGAATATTCGATGATAAAAGTGAATTTCTTTTATTTCTGATAGAGAACTGGAGCTGAGCAGAAAAATTGACCTCCAAACACAGAATTCAAAAGAAGTATAAAAGGTAAAAAGGAAAGAAAAAAAATAATTGTTTCTTTTAAAAGTTAAAAAGCTTGAAATTTAAGGCGGGGGCGGAGCCAAGATGGCGGAGTGAAAAGGTGACTTTCTGCCTCTACTCCGATCTTCTCTCAAATCAACAATAAAATAAGCCTCCGAACTGATCTTCAAGTCAACGAACTCAGAAATATTTGGGCACAGCTCTCTGGATAACTTCATATCAGGTTAGTCGGACTCTGACAGAGAGATAAATAGACGACAACTGCGTAGGCCGGAAGTGAGGGTGGGACTCAGCTCAGCTCATCCTGGAAGAAATTCCAAACTCCAAATTCCAAACACCTGGAGTTTATCTGAGGCACTCGGGACACTCTGCCCTGATTGGGGGCAGGTGTTCTGGCAGACTTGCCTTGTTTAAGGAGTAATTCGGACTTAGTCCTAGCCCCCACCGGCCCAGCACCTTCAGTCAACTCGCTGCAGTGCCCCAGGGCAAAGCTTTTTGCAGCAGCCGCTTTTTTTTTTCCCTACCTTAAAGAGATATCCACACTGTCTAAAAAAAAAAAAAGTTAAAAAGCTTATATCCCTTTATGGGAAGATATGTTTAACTCTTGAGAATTGTATCTTTCTTATGTGTATACTTAGAGGGTACAAGTTTAATTTGATTTTATTGTGATAGTATTTTAAAAAACTAGAGGTGGAAAGGTGATTGTAATGGCAGAAGAGGAAAATGGAGGTAAATGGAATTAATTTTTGTCTCATGAAGAGACAAAAAAGACATTTGCATTTGAGGGAAAGAATGGAGGGGGTGAGTATTGTGTATATCTTGCTCATCAGATTTGGCTAAAAGAAAGAATATCAGACATATTTAGCTTCACAGAGAAACTTGTCTCACTTTATAGGGAAATAGGAGGGGAAAAGGGAAAGGGTAAAGGAAAGGATAAGCTAATAGAAGGGATAACAAAAGTAGAAGGGGAAAGTTTTTTAAAAGGGAGAGAGATTGTAAAATGAAGGGTGGTTTGAGGGTGGTAGTGGTCAGAAGCAAAACAATGGGCAGGAGGGAAAGGACAAAAGTAAAGAGAAAAGTGTGACTTGGGGAAAATAGCAAGGCAGCAAATACAGAATTATTAATTTTAACTGTGAATGTGAATGGGATGAACTCTCCCATTAAACGGAAGTAGATAGTTGACTGGATTAAAAAACGGAATCCGACAATATGTCATTTACAAGAAAGATTTAAAGCAGAGTGATACATTCAGAGTAAAGGTACAAGGTTGGAGCTTAATTTATTATGCTTCAGCTGAAGTAAAAAAAAAAAAAAAAAAAAGCAGGGGTCACAATCCTGATTTCAGATCAAGCAAAAACAAAAACAAATCTAATTAAAAGAGATAATGAAAGAAACTCCATCTTGCTGAAAAGTACCATAATGAAGAAATTTCAATACCAAACATATGTACACAAAGCTGTATACAATCAAATTCATTGAGACAAAGTTAAGAAAGCTGCAAGAAGAATTAAGACAGCAAAACTGTATTAGTGGGAGACCTCAACCTTACTCTCTCTGAACTAAATCAAACCATAAAATAAATAAGAAAAAAGTTAAGGAAATAAATAGAATTCTATAAAAGTTAGGTATGATAGAAAATTCAATAGAGCCAAAGGAATTTACTTTTTTCTTGGCAGTGCATAGAAACTATGTAAAAATCAACCATGTTGATTCAAAATCAAATGCAGAAAGACAGAAAATAGTAAATGGATCTTTTTCAGATCAGATCAATAAAAATTACGTGTAATAAAGGACCAGGGGGAAATAGATAAAAAATTAATTGGAAATTAAATAATCTGATCCTAAAGAATGAATGGATGAAATAACAAATCATAGACACTACTTATTCAGTCCCACACCAATCAAACTCCCAAGTAATTATTTTACAAAACCAGAAAAAATAATAGCAAAGTACATCTGAAAAAACAGAAAGTCAAGGATTTCAAGGGAACTAAAGGAAAAAAATGCAAATGAAGGTGCACCACACTTAAAATTATATTATAAAGCATATATACCTAAATATATTCAGTACATATAGATGTTATAAAGCACATATATGTATGCATATATAAAGCATATAAAACTATGTTACAAAGCAAAAATATATTATAAAGCAGTGGTCATCAAAACTATTTGGTACTAACTAAGAAATAGAGTAGTCTGTGAAATAAGTTAGGTTCACAAGGCACAATAGTCAATGACTATAGGAATCTAGTGTTTGATAAACCCAAAGTCTTTTGGGTTTTGACAGAAGAGTACACTATTTGACAAAAATTGATAGGAAAATTGGAAATTGTTATGGTAGAATTTGGGCATTGACCCACACCTAACACCCTATACCAAGATAAGTTCGAAATAGGTTCATGATTTAGACATAAAGAGTGATATTATAAGCAAATTGGAATAACAAAGAATGATTACTTCTCAGATCTTTGGAGAAGGAAGGAATTTGTGGCCAAAGAAAATGTTAGAATTTGGGCATTGACCTGCACCTAACACCCTATACCAAGATAAGTTCGAAATGGGTTCATGATTTAGACATAAAGAGTGATATTATAAGCAAATTAGAATAACAAAGAATGATTACTTCTCAGATCTTTGGAGAAGGAAGGAATTTGTGGCCAAAGAAAATGTAAAATAGATACTTTTGATTACATTAAGTTAAAAAGTTTTTGTACTAGCAAAACCAATGCAGACAAGATTAGAAGGGGAAAAATAAACTGGGGAAATTTTTTTTTGCATTCAAAACGTTCTGATAAAGGCCACATTTCTAAAATATAGAGAGAATTGACTGTAATTTATAAGCATGCAAGTCATTCTCCACTTGACAAATGGTATTTTTGTTGTTTGCTTACATTTCATTTTCTCTCTCATTTTTTTCTTTTTGATCTAATTCTTCATATGCAGCATGATAATGTGGAAATATGTATAGAAGAATTACACATTTAACATATAATAAATTACTTCCTGTTGGGGAGAGGAGTGAAATGAGGGAAAAAAATTTGGAACATAAGGTTTGCAAGGAGGAATGCTGAAAATTATCTATGCAGATTTGTTGAAAATAAAAAGCTTTAATAAAAATAATAATTAAAAATAGAGAAATAAAAAAGAAAATTCCCTTAATATCGCAGTATAAAAGAATAAGATTTTTATCACAAAACAAAAAAAAGCAAAGGATGCTCATAGCCTAAACTAAAGAGACAACACTACTTAACACAATAAAAAATACCTTTGATTTTAGAATTGAACAAAAGGGGAGGGGAGATCTACTTTGGAAAGTTTTCTTTATTGCCATTTCTGGGTCCCTTGACACATTCTTTCTACCTCATTATAAATAGCAAAAATATCAAGCAATTTATGCATAAGCAGACTCTAAGTGCTTTTTCCAATTATTATTTTTTTGGACTTTTGACCTAATGAAGGAAATGAGGCCCTTTTCCAATTGGATAGTTTACTTTTTTCCACCCCCATTTTAAAAGAGGTAAGGAGGAAATGATAGCCAGCAGGGTCTCATTTGTCTCTTTTTGTGGGCATCAGGCCAGAAAGACAGCATGTCTCTGAGTTAAAAAGAGCTAAGTGTGTTATAAAGCATGTTTCCACATTCTTGCCCTTTTGGGGTTGAAAGGAGGGTAAATTGTCTGTCTTAGCAGAGCCCAAAGACAGTTAAATAAAGAAAGCATGAAGTCTAAAAAATTCTCACTATATAGAAGAGTTCCTTAGCCACAAGACTGACCAATCCATAATAGGAGACAAGACTCTAATTGTGAACTACACTTAAAATGCTAGGGAGAGAAGGGCAAGCTTTTTCTGGTGCTGTACATTTCTTGGAAATATGAGAGACTCAAGAAGAACTTTTCAGGTTTAAATATACTTACTAGTGGACTCTGTGCAATGCCTACCATTATCCCACTGTGCTAGTTTTCAAAATGGACTTTTTAATTCACATAGCAGCCCACCAGTTCTGTTGACAGGGTCAGTGGACTGCATCATCCAATTAAACAGAATCTTATTTTCACTGTTTTGTTCCCCCAACAGGCAAATTGGCCAAAAAAAAGTAGTACAAGAAAGTGAAATGTTCATGTTGACTTGAAATTCAACACTTCTTCCATCAGCGAGTCAGGCCTTCCCCCACCTCACCCCACCTTCGGCAAATTCATTTAACAAGCAAACCATTTTCTACTAAGCTTTACGCCTACCTCATTCCCAATCACTTCAATCTTTACAGAATAAATGTTTTTATCTTGCCATTTAGAATAATACTGAAAAACTAAAAAAGCAAGGAAATGGAAATGATTCTTAAGTCTTTTTATTCTTTTTTATTAAACATACCAGAATATTATTAATCATTACAAAGATCATGCAAAATATTATCCAGAAAACCACAGACTGAAATCAACTATTGTGGTTTTTAGACATGAAAGTTAAATATATATGTGTATGTATGTGAATGTGTACATATATATATATATATATATATATTTGTATTTTTATATATAATAGACATTAAAATTATAATAATTAATTATAATTTTCTCTATTTTTAATAACTTAAACCCCTCAATAATCCTTACTTTCTACCTCCCACTATCCCCTTAACTTGGTTCAACTCTGCTAAGAGTCATCCTTGCCAGTTATTTCCTAGCTGTCTAGTAATAAGTATTCTACATTTCTCAGTCTTGTTCTACAATGCGCATAAAATTAGTGTTTTCATTTTTTTCACTACCTATGTATAGAAGTACAACAAACCTGATGGGCAATGTTAACCACCAATTGTGTGGTGTGCAGCTTCACTTGGACAATATTCAGTTGATGAATTTGCATAGCCAAAAAGAGCTTGAATCATCAAGATATAGTCACATGGCTCCAGAATCTCTTGGCTTCATTACATGTTGATCAGGAAAATTTTAAAAAATAAGCAAATGAATAAAAAGGTGTATTGGCCAAATGAGGCAAACAAATGGCCTTATAGACTGCCTTATTTTCTTCACTAGGTATCAAAATATAGATGGGTAGATAGTTTAATAAATAAATATCAATATAGATACAGATATATGGAGACGGAGAGGGAAGGAGGGAGGGAGAAAGGAGGGTTCCAAATTCATGCAATCTTCTTAATACTAATTAATTAGTATGGCAAACTATACTTAGCTATTATTAATTTTGTTAGTAAAGATTTATAATAGATACAGTAGGTATAGAGTCTAGACTTGTAAATTCATTGATATTGAAAATCTTCATTACCTACACATGTTGCCATTTTCTCTGCAAATTATATGGCATTTTTTTTAAATCTCATTTTGTTTTTCAAGACTATGTGGAACTAAATTGCACAGGCTTAAGTGAAGACTAAAGTGAACCCAGTAGCACTACTGATCAAAGTTTTGATCTTCTCTGTTTCCAAATTTGGCTTTCAGCCCCTCCATAGGCAACCTACTCCTTCCTCTTCACTCCCACATTTCTCTAGTTGCTCCATGAAGTTTACTATATAAATCCCAGACATTGTAGAGATCCAATCAATTTTGAAGCTACTGCAGCATAAAACTGCTGAATTCAAGAGATCCACAAGACTCATCCTCCCCAGTAGAAAGGATAAGAAATATGCACAATTTTTAGGGCTTTAGAGAGCATTTTAGAGCCAACGTATCAAACACATGAGCCTCCAATACTATTATGTAAAAATCTGAAAAAGACTGAAATATAATTGTGAATTATTTAATAAAATAAAAATACAATAAAAGCACAATTTCTGGTAATTTTTCATGTTCTAAGTCAATGTGCAAGCCATAGAGATTCTTATGAACACTTTCTATTTGAGTTTGATGTCACTGTGCTAAAGCACCAAGATTAAACTACTTTCTGGGGGTATACAGCCTCAAAACCAACTTTTTATCCTTTATCTCTCCGATTCACACAATGGCTATATTATGTAATACATGTTGTGTAATTTTAATTTACTTGTTTAAATGAAAGTATTGATTGCAAGTGATTGGAAATAGAAGATTCAGGGTGATGAGGGTGGGAAAAACATCTTACATCCACAAAATTATAATGTAAAACATTGCATTACTTAATGAGATGTGGAATAAGACTCAAAGCAATTGTTTTTAGCTGCCTTTTTAAATTATAGCTTTCACTGTTAAACATGGGTCTAAAAATTGACTTTTGCTCTTTCTACATCTTACATTTTTATATTATTTAATCACCAAGGATTTGATGATTGGAGCACTTTTCTCTCTATTGGGAATGAAAAGCTGAATGGTGAAGCCCTGTCTCAGACAGGTTTTCTGAATATCCAATAATTAACATTTCTAAAGTGCTCTGAAGTTAAACAAGCACTGCACTAAATATGTTATGACATTAGAGTTGTGAATTTAAGCACACAAATTGGCAGAGTCAATGGAAAAGTTCGTGTTGCCATAGGAATGTTAACTCATCCCTATGGCACATAAAGTACTGTACATTAAAATGTATTTTTAACATGAAAAGCATATAAAAAATACAGAGTGGGCCAGGTTCTCAATCTCTTCCTGTAACCTATTGTTTCTTCAATAGAGCTTTATTCTTGATGCTTTATTCCCTTTCAGAAGGGAGACAGGTACGTTCAGGGAGGATTTTACAATTACTTTGAATTACAAGATTGTGTTGATATTATTGTATCGTGTAGTTTAGCAGCAATTGAACATGTATTATATCTATACTCTATAGTTATGAAGGACAGTTTTCTAAATGACTCTCTGCTTAGGTCCTTTCTAACCCTTTCTGAAAGGTAAACAGCATCATTATCACAGTTTAGTGCATTGTGGTGCAAAAGGAAAAACAAAGACACTAGAAGCTGGGAGGTTGGATATGAAATGGGTAATCTACCCCTAGTACAAGAAAGCCTTGGTGGGAAAAAATACTGAGTCCTGGAATATTTTATAAAAATGAAAAAAATGAGGTAGTTAAGTGGATAAAACTCTGAGCCTGGAGTAAAGGAAATAGAGTTCAAATCTAGTCTCAGATGCTTTCTAATTTGTGACCTAAATAGAATTAACTTCTGTTTGCCTCGGTTTCCTCATCTATAAAATGAACAATAATATCAACTATGTCACAATGTGACAATGAAAAAAGATAAAATGCTTTGAAACATTTAAATCACTACATAGTCCTAGTGGTTTTAAATTTTCTTTGTTTTTTGAGTGAGTTTGTTTTAGTTTTATTACATAAGCCTACATAGGTAAGTGGTTTTTTTTATTTGTTATATAAACTTAGCTATTTTGAGTGCTAGTGAGTTTAATATCATTTAAGTCTCCAGACATGGATCTTAACTTCCATCTGCCAGTTTCTTTAAATAGAAAATACAGATAATAATGGCATCAACCACCCAGACTTGTTGTGAGAGTAAAATGTGCTATTTGTTAGGTACTTGATACAGTAATAAGTGTTTTTACTAAGCATTGATGAAAATAATATAGCTTAATTGGGGGGAGGGAAAAGAGTTGAAAAACATAGTTTTTAATTAATTTTCTTTTTCATTATTTTTGTTGTCATACATCTTCACTGGTGATTCTCTACCATGCTGATCACTTTTAAAGAGAAATAAAAGAATGGAATAATGTCAAAGTGGTTTACCTGAAATAGTTGGTTATTTTCAGTTATAACATCTAGGCATTCAGTACAAAAAATAAGGAAAAAATTAACTTTTTTCTTGAATTTCCAAATTATTATATATTTTTAAATGTTTAGTGAGTCACTCGTAGAATGAAAACAATTTCTGAAATTTACTCAATAAAAAGAGAGCATTAAAAATTATAGAGCCTGACAACTTACCTAGGATAGTATTAAAACTGACAAGACAGTCTGAACTAAAGTCTGGTACCACTTTTCTTCTTAGATAATACTATATTGCTAATCTTAGTGAAAAGTTCTTCATTATCTTTTGCTGACTTACATAACTAGTCTTATTTTAGATATTTTTTTCACTTCATTTTTCTGGTCAATCTTAACTATTAATTCTCTTCTGATTTTACCCTGCTTTCTCTAATATTCACAAATTTGTGTGAGCATATCTTGGAAAAGATGCCCTCCCAGCTCTGCCAATTGAAATTCTTTTCGTCCTCCAAGAACTGATTCAAGGACCATTGGTTAGTTAAAGGTTTTCCTAATTTCCTGTCCCAGCATTGGTGATTCCTTCATTTATTTTCTTCACTCTTTTTTTTAAATTCCCTATACTCTTTATATTTGAACTAATATTATAGTTAGTCATGTATATGCCTTATCTTTTGGGCTAGATTGTAAAGTTCTTAAACACAAGGACTGAATCCCCTTTCACATTTTTATTGCCAGTGCCTAGAACAGTATTTCTCTGTACAAGATAGGTCCTTAATGTTGAAGCATTGAATCATTAATGATCAGTCTAGTACAGCATTGCAGAGGGAAAGAATGAGAGTTTTAGCCATTCTATGCCAGGTTATCCTCCACAGAGAGTAGAATTGACAGCTTTCAGATGTTAGTGTATATGCCATTAATCATGAGCACTGTCAGTATTTTAACACATTAGCTCTTCTTTAAGATTTAAATTTCATAGAATGATTACAGGGGATGGGAGCTTCTTCACAATCCAGATTGCTGCTTTCATCCCAGTCATTTTATAATAAGCCATAATAATGAGTTCAGACTGAAGATGCCTGAGAAGAGCATAGCAGCTGCTTTTTAAATCCTGATAGATCAACTAACTTTCCCCCAAAAACGCACAGCTTATTAGAAATGGTGGCATTAGGTTTTCTTTAAAACATTTCAAAAAGAGTATTTTATACATTTGAATGAATAAAGCAATACCCAAGTTTCTTACTAACTCTTTAGTTTAACATTTCAACAAAAGTGGATTTTAGGGGGGGAGTGATCCATCTAGAATTCTGATTCATTTATCATTAACTCATCCAAATGTCATTATAAGTGGCACATTTGCTTTTCATGAAAGCTTCCGTTGTCTCCTATATTTCTTTTAACCGGATTGGTTCCCTTTAAATTAATAAAGCCTAATTCAGGGATCAAACCCCCAAATGTTTTCATGGCATGAGGTCCAAGTGGTCGATTAGCCAATCAGAGAGATGGGTCACATTCTAAGGAGAAGTTTCTGATTTGAAGGATTCCAAGACAATGACTACAGCAAAACTTTCCTGGAAGGCTCTTTTTTCTTTATACATGTCACAAAGGGGCTCTTCACCTGAGGTTCATGAACTCTTTAAAAATGTTTTTATAACTATATTTCAATATAATTGGTTTCCTTTAATATGTTATATTTCTAATTTTAAGCATTTAAAAAGAGTTCCATAGACTTTTCAAGAATGCCAAAAAGGTTTATTACATAAAAAGGTTGTGAAGAAACTTTGACGTAGATGAAAATAGATGGAGAGATGACATATATATATATGCATATATATACATATATATATACATGTACATATAGACAGATAGATACTTAAGGTTAGATACCACCTTGCATTGTGAGTACATTTATTTTGGAGGCTAAACTTTTACATGCTAAACTTCCAGCCTAGTGACTCTTATCTTCCTACCACTTCAGAAACAAAATTCAACAAAGCTTCCAATGCTAAGGATTTCAATATTTTGCCATCTTCTGAATGTAACTAAGTTGCTTAGTTTCTTTCACAATAAATTGCTTTATGGTTAGCTCAGCAGGTTGTAGTGAATATTGACTAAAGGTAGGGATTCATGTTTCAACTATTCTTCAGAAAACACAGTACTCCAAGGGACAACATAAAGGCCCCTGTACTTTCAAACTAACTAATGTCACTAAAAAGTATTTCCATGAACTGAGACACATAAAATGTTCCAGCTACCAATGTAACTTCAAAATTAGAGTACTGAGAACCAAAATAGGTTTATAAAGAAAATCTTTCAAAAACAAAACAAAAAGGTCATTCTATATTCTGCTAGAACCTTCAATCAAACTTGAAAATAATGATCATGGAATCCTAGAGTATGGACAGACACTGATGAAACTTTCTAGTCTAATGCTTATTGATTTTAGGGGTAAAAGTTAACTATACATAAAAAGATTCCAGAGACATGAAGTAATGGAATAACAGTTCTGTTTTACTGTAGACCATGGGAAAAAAGTGCTTTAATTTACTCCAGTCTGCACATACCAGAGATATATGCCACCATTTCAATCCTTCACTTCATTCCTTGGTGCTTGTTTCTGTCTCTTGCTTCCAGGGAATTGGGCATCTGCAGTCAATTAGACTCATCAGCACTCCACCATGGCATCCCTGCTGATCCACTAACAAGAGTTAGTGGATCAACAGGGGCATATGGCTGCATAGGCTGGAATTTTAACCCCCTCCCTACCATGCCCTGTGCAGTAACCACTCATCCCAAGGCAGTGAATGACAAGGTGAAACACTCAGGCACATCAAGGTTTGGATGCCATGGTAACCAGAGAAGGGAAGAATCTGTCAGAAACATAAAGCTGTAGTTAGAACTTTTTAACGTTTTCATGATTGCCAACTGAGACCTGCAAACGCTATTTCCTAAACACCAACTATGAATGTTAGGATCCATCAGGCTCCTGAAGTCTGGAGTATCTCAATTGAGTGGGAAATAGCTTCTATTTTTCCAGTTCCTTTTCCACCACCCACTCCCACCTTTAATGATTATTTGTCAAATAATCCTCAGCAAATGTATTTTGATTGCAGTAGGTATATTTGATTAAACTCACAGTCAGAATTGTGACCAGCTAATCAGACACTATCACAAAATAGGCATTTTATGTGTAAAATTGCTGATAAAAATGTAATGTCCAGCAGGGGCTTTGAATATGTGTCAACTACATCATTAGTAATACTATTTTGTGAAATATTTGGAAAATCAAAATCATGTTATTGTCATTTTTGTTAACAAAACATTGAGTAGAATTTGACTTATTAGCCAATGCAACCTATGTAATTGTTTCTTTTGTTACAGATGTTTTATAGCTGGGGAAACTGATGTTCAGATACTTAAGAGTCTCAGTCAATTTTATCTATTATATTGATAGCTAGAATCAGGACACACTCCAATCTTGGGATTATGGAGCAATACAACAAATTTTCTAGCTTTTCCCATAGCAACAAGTCTTAATTATTCATAATGACAGAATGTCATTATGACAGAATAAGCACTTATTAAGCACCTACAATATCCAAGGCCTTTTGTTAGATGCTGGGGATATAAAGACAAAAGGGAAACAGTCTTGTCCTCAGGAAGCTTATATTTCAAGGGAGCAAAATTTTCACCTCCATTATATAAAAAAATAAATGAAAGGCAAGTTGCATAAAAAATTTTTCTAATTGTTACAATCTGGGACAATGTTCATGTAAATTGTTTTGGTCAAATGTATAAAATTAGAAAGTTCACATCTCTTAAAATGGATATCTTATTAGGCAATGTTTTAAAAAACACAGTAGTTAGTGAATGGGAAAAGCCAAGTTGACTGAAGCAATACTTATTATTTGTAATTTAGAAATGTATTCCATAGTTCAATTCTTAGTGACTCTGTGATTTTATAAAAAAAGAATATTATTGAATAAGCTGAATAGATTGTATGAATAAAGCCAAGGTTCTATTACATAGGCTGGAAACTTTCCAGCATGAAACTACTACATAGTTAAACCTATCTTTTAAATATAGCTAAATGGAAAAAGGTTCACATGTGAAAATAAATTATATTGTTAAGAACACACATTTCATCACAGTTTCTAAGAAAACAGATCAAACTGCAGAAGTTTTAGCTAAAAAAATGACCTTAGCTAAGTGATTAAGTCCCTTGATGGCCAATTACAATCATGAATCTTTTACTCTAGAGAGATATAAAAGAACTATGAGAACAAGCAACTACCAAAATATTTATAAATAAAAATTAAATGAGGGAAAGTATGTTTCAAGTCACCACAGGTGCACATGGTATTCTGCATTCTTCGCATTCAATAAAATATAAAGTTGTTAAACATTCACTATCACTTCTTTCATTGAAATTGTTCTGTGTATGTTTTATGTAAGTGTTTTAAAAGTTAAATCTCATTTAAACAGTTAATGTTGGGTTCTATTTATATTTTATAAATAGAGGTCTATATACTTTACCATTTTGGAGCTATAAAATAGGAACATATATAAATATGTGTATAAGGTATGTATGTTTGTGAAAAGTGCCACTTCAGCCAACAACCAAGCATGTGTATCACAAAATGGGAGAACATATACTGTAAAAGAAATAAAAATAACTTTACTGAGGCAATGATCATATTCTAGGATTCTCTTTGTTTCATCTTTGCACACAAAATAGAGAGGGGAAAAATCTCCCTTTATAACTTTCTGTTTTTACTCATAATTTTCCTAGTCATCATATTCTGTACAAATACTGTTTGTATATTTTAAGATTTGCTCATTTACTTTTTGCTATTTTTATTTTTATTCTTTTTATAACATTTTATTTTCTTACTTTCAAAGAATCATTGTTTTTTCTCTCTGAAGCTTTTATGAATTTTTTAATTCCTTCTAGAGAATCATAATTCAGACTGTACCTTGACTGAAGATAAAATAAATGTTGAACATGTTGGAAATATGACCTTGTCACTGCTATGCATTAATCTTCTAAATTTGCTTCATAGGACCAATATAGCAGCTCTTTGAAGGGTCAAGTCATTGGCATGATATTTGAACTTCTTATTCCTTCATTGACATATTCAATCAATAAACATTTATTAAATGCCAAATATATGCCGGGCACTGTGCTAATTACTGGAAATACAAAGAAAAACAAAAGACAACTCATTCTCTCAAGGAGCTCCCTAAAGAGGTAGGTGACAAGATTCATTGTACAAATAAGCTATGTAAAGGAGAAGGTGGAAATAAACAAGAAAGGAAGAAGTAAAGGGATTTGGGAAAGGCTTCCTAGAGAAGATAGAATTTTAGTTTGGATTTGAAGGTAATTGTGGAAGTAAAGAGTCAGAGAGAAGGAAGGAGAGCTTTCAAGGCATAAAGCACAGTCCATGAAAATTCAAGGAAAAGGAAGACTATCTCCATGAAGAAGTTCTTGTTCATTGAACAATAAGGAAGACAGTGTCACAAATTCTCAGAGTAAGTCATTATGGGTGAAAATGGGTATAAGGTATAAGAAGAAAGGAGAAGTGTAGATACTGGGGAGAAAGGACAGATTACGAAGAGGGGTTGAATGACATTGGATTTTGTATTTGATCCTGGAAGTGATAGGGAGCCACTGTGGTTTATTTAGGAAGGCCGGTTGGGAGAAGTCTCATATTCATACCTGTGCTTTAAGAAGATCACTTTGAATACTGCATGGAAGATGTAGGTTGGGGAGCAACTTATAGCAGAGAAACAAAATAGTAAGCTCTATCTAAATGATGTTCATTTGTCTTTAATGCTTTCTTTGAAGTATATAATGCTCCTTTTTCACTAATGGAAGCTCGTTTCTTTTGTACCTAACAGCTTCTCCAAATTATCAGTCACATTAAATCCTAATCCTGACTTTGAGGATGATTTTTATTTGTCCTACCTCCATGTCCTGACAAATAACAGCAAACATAATGGGAAATTGAGAAAAAATTACAAAATATCTGCATAGCCAAATTATGTAGGATTAATAATTTTGTATTTGTGAGGAATGGTTTAGGAAAGAAGACGATAACTAAAAACAAAGATTTGAGGAGAAAAGAACTTTATTAGGGCTGATCCTTATATTATATCTTAGTTGGGTAATATGAACTAGTCATTTTCCCTACTTTGTACAGGGCAAGCACAGTGGAAAATACACTCACTCTACTATTGTGATAAAGAGATTATGGAGATTATAGCTTTCACATTCCTGTTTTGGCTTTTAGATGTGCTCCTCAAAATAACTATTCATTCAATGGCCCCCTTAAGGGACCTCACTTTCCATTATCTGTTTGTACATTTTTGTCTAGCTGTCATGTTGAAGAACGCACCATCAATTTGAGTATTTAGTTTGAGTCCAGGCCACTTGACAGAGAATATATTTCTTCCTACAGGACACTTTTTCAATGTAAATAATTCTTGGATAATTTATTTTTGGAGAACTGAAGCATACTACACATTACTCTCAAAGCCAGGGATATAAAACCCATCACAAGAGATTCTATTCTTATGAAATTTGTAGGGGTATAGCTGAGTTACAGTCTAGCCTATTATCCCTAAGGGCTCTGACCTCCTAAAAAATAGTGGGCTCACAAAAAAAAGGTGAACTGCACATTGCTTAACATTGAAGTGTGTCAGATTACAGCACATTAAGGAATTCTAAAAGAAATACTGTACTTTATGAGTAATGGAAGAAAAACATGAAAATGGAATATACAGATTTTGTAATATGTTCTTTCTATATCTGATTCATGTGCAATAAAACCTCTAGAAGATTGCCTTTTACCATCCATGGTTTCTTACTACTGGTAAATATTCCATAAATAAAATATGTATTTACAAACAAATAATTACATAATTATTAGCATATTACATAATATTCAGCATCTGTTCATTACCACACCTATTCATTATTTAAATTACTTCTTTAAAGTTTCCTTTGTAATTTCTTTAAATATTATGATGTACTTTCACTCACTCATTTACCATTTATTCATAGCCACATATTCAAAAGACTTTTAAGTATTTCCCAGGTTAGATGCTGAGTGAGATAAAGAGTTTAGATAAGGATACCTGCCTTCATCATGTTTGCCATATCATGGGAATTACTAGTTTTAGTATTTTCTAGAAATTCTGAAGTGAACAAATGAATTTAAAAATAAAATGTTTCATATCATTATCAATTGGTGTTCACTCAGAAATTAAGATTAAAAACCTCTTTAAATTATTTAATATATTTATTTATATAAACATTTTTTAATCTAGGAAGACAATGTCTCATTCATCATGTTTTATTTTTTATGAAAATTTAAAATTCATTCTATTTCACAGACTAGTTCAAATTCATCAGCAACAGACAAAAAGCTAGAACCCATCTTTGACTCTCACTTGAGTTATTCTTCCATAATAATTTAATCTAAAAAGAATTATATAATTTTATATATTGGTTATAGGACAGATACACAATCTTATTAGGGCATCAAGGAAAACTTGAAGACAGATCATTACGGACATATCATCCCTTGTCATTCTGTAAGATTCTTATCCATATTATTCAAGTCTTTCAATAGATTTTTTCCCAAAGAATGTATTGGATATATTCCATTATGCCTTTTAAAATGTTAAGAATATTGGTATGGTATTCAGGGGGTGTACTTTTAAACTTTCATTACAAGAAGATTCACCTTCTTTTCCAGTTTTTCATATCTTTGATGATATATTTTATACAACTTCTTGCCCACAAGATGACTTTGATGAAATGCTACAATGTACTTACACCCACCATTTGTCTTCCCTTTCCTTTTTGGGCCATCTGTAATTCTGAGATTGTGGTGAGCACATCATGGGAAAAATAACTGTGTTGAAAATGTGGACTTTTCAACAGAGAACATCTTGGAATTATTGAAAACACTGAATAAAATCTCAGATTGTGGTTTTTCTTCTAGTCAATTCTTGTTCTGGGGCAATGTCCATCCACAATAACTATCCAAAATTTCTGTTTTGATGGACTAATTCAATAGGATACCTGTCTAACTTCATATTATGATCTGACCAATACATATCTTTTGATTACTTGTTTTATTCCTTTATGGATTGCAAAGTCAATCTCTTAAGAATGACTTTGGATATCATGAAAGAGACCCTGTAGTGTTTTTCTACAATAAGCCCAGGGTAATTCACAAGCAGAAGTATCTTGAGAATATCATTATCTTCAGTATAGTAATTTCTATGCTTTTTAATTTTTGTGAAGGAAATGCTCAGTAACAGTATTAAAAATCTTTGAGGATCTTATATTTCCCTGTTTTAAGCTTCACTTATTATTCATAAGATCACACACTGGGAAGGGACATAAAGAAGCTATTTAGTGCAGTCTCCTTATTTTGGGAGTAAGGAATCTGAGGTCTTGAGAGGCTGAATGAACACGAATAGATTAAAGAACTTGAATTTGAACAAAAGGTCTTAGATTCTAAATACTGCACTATCAAAATATAATTCATCACTGTAATTTCCATATTCACATCAGTCAATAAGATGTGTAATGTTTTAGTATATACATGGAATCTTTATGAACATATACTTTGTTCTAACGTACCAAATTTTATCACATATATGCATATATGCACATGTTTATATCTACAATCAAATAATTTTGAATTCTCCACTCTCAATAAATTGAATAATTGTAAAGATATGAT
The DNA here is from genome assembly GCA_023553655.1 of Myrmecobius fasciatus. Classification (NCBI taxonomy): domain Eukaryota; kingdom Metazoa; phylum Chordata; class Mammalia; order Dasyuromorphia; family Myrmecobiidae; genus Myrmecobius; species Myrmecobius fasciatus. Next base: position 303,585 of record JAJPUD010001603.1, read on the forward strand.
CTGTTGGGAATATTATCTTTAGAAACTTGCCTGTTCTTATAAGAATTTTAAGGTGATAAAGTGAAAATACAAGTGAGTAGGTATAGATAATTTTTCAATGTTAATTAATAATGATAATGATTGATAATAATTGATTATTTATATAGTTTCTATTATATGCCAGAAACTGTGCTAAGCAATTTACATATGTAATCTCAATTGATCTTAACAACAACCCTGGGAGGTAGGGACTATTTTTATCTCCATTTTACAATTGAAGAAAGTGAAGCAAACAGATTGTGTGACATGTCCAAAATCACACAGCTAGATTTTAACTCCAGTCTTTCTGATTCAGGATTCAGAGCTTCCAACATGCTACTCATATACCTCTATTAATAGCATATTATTTTGTTGTTCTTATTTAGATTATTTCAGTTGTGTCTGGTGCTTCATGAATCCTTTGGGGATTTTCTTTCTTTTTTTTTTTTATTAAAGCTTGTTATTTGTATAACATATGTATTGGTAGTTCCTCAGCATTGATCTTTACAAAGCTTTCTGTTACATATTTTACCCGCAGTCCCCTCTCATCCCGTAGATGGCAGGAAGTCCACTACATGTTAATAATGTTAAAATACTTGACAAGTTGTTGTGCAAGAAAAATCCCAAGAAAAAAATCAGAGAAAGGAAGCATAATGCAAGCAAACATCAATAGAGGGCATGAGAATGTTATGTTGTGGTCCACATTTCATATACCTCTCTCTGGGTGTATATGGCTTTCTTCACTGAACAATTGGAACGGGTTTGAACCATTTCATTGTTGAAGAGAAACATGTCCTTCAGAGTTGAACATCATGTAGTATTGTTGTTGCTGTGTATAATGATCTCCTGGTTCTGCTCGTTTCACTCAGCATCAGTTCATGTTCTTTGGGATATAAGCCCAATAGAAATGCTGCTGGGTCAAAGGGTATGCACAGTTTGATAACTTTTTGAGCATAGCTCCAAATTGCTCTCCAGAATGGTCGGATCCGTTCACAGTTCCACCAACAATCTATTAGTGTCCCAGCTTTCCCACATCCCCTCCAGCATTCATCGTTATCTTTTCCTGTCATATTAGCCAATCTGACAGGTGTGTAGTGGTACCTAAAGGTTGTCTTAATTTGCATTTCTCTGATCAATAGTGATTTGGAGCAACTTTTCATATGACTAGAAATGGTTTTAATTTCATCATCTGAAAATTGTTTGCTCATATCCCTTGACCATTTATCTATTGAAGAGTGGCTTGAATTCTTATAAATATGAGACAATTCTCTATATATTTTAGAAATGAGGCCTTTATCAGAACCATTAAATGTACAGATAATTTCCCAATTTGATACTTCCCTCCTAATCTTGTCTGCATTAGTTTTGTTTGTACAGAAACTTTTTAACTTAATATAATCAAAATTATCTATCTTGTGTTCAATTAAGAATTCGAGATCTTCTTTGGACATAAATTATTCCATCTCCACAGGTCTGAGAGGTAAACTATACTAGTTCCTCTAATTTCCTTACAATATCACTCTTTATATCTAGATCATGAACCCATTTAAATCTTATCTTGGTGTGCAGTGTTAGATGTGGGTCCAGCCTTAATTTCTTCCACACTAGTTTCCAATTTTCCCAGCAGTTTTTGCCGAATAGTGAGTACTTATCCCAAAAGCTGGGGTCTTTGGGTTTATCAAACACTAAATTGCTAACGTTATTACCTAGCTTGTCCTGATATCCTATCCTATGCCACTGATCGACTGCTCTATTTCTCAGCCAGTACCAAATGGTTTTGATGACTGCTGCTTTATAATATAGTTTTAGATCTGGTACAGCAAGGCCACCTTCATCTGTCTTTTTTTCATTAATCCCCTTGAAATCCTTGACCTTTTGTTCTTCCAAATGAACTTTGCTACTATTTTTTCTAGGTCTGTAAAATAATTTCTTGGGAGTTTGATTGATATGGCACTAAATAAATAAAATAGTTTGGATAGTATTGTCATTTTTATTATATTCGCTCGGCCTACCCACGAGCACTTAATGTTTTTTCCAATTGACTAGGTCTGATTTTATTTGTGTGGAAAGTGTTTTGTAGTTTAGTTCGTATAGTTTCTGACATTCTCTTGGCACATAGATTCCCAAATATCTTATGCTATCATCTGTTATTCTGAATGGAATTTCTTTATGTATCTCTTGCTGCTGAACTTTGTTGGTAATATATAAGAATGCTGATGATTTATGTGGATTTATTTTGAATCCTGCAACTTTATTAAAGTTGTGAATTGTTTCTAGTAGTTTTTTAGTTGAGTCTCTAGGGTTCCCTAAGTATACCATCATGTCATATGCAAAGAGTGATAATTAGGTTTCTTCATTACCTACTCTAATTCCTTTTATCTCTTTTTCTTCTCTTATTGCCAAAGCTAATATTTCTAATACAATATTAAATAGTAATGGTGACAGTGGGCAGCCTTGTTTCACTCGTGATCTTATTGGGAATGGATCTAGTTTGTCTCCATTACATACGATGCTTGCTGATGGTTTTAAGTAGATGTGCTACTAATCATTTTAAGGAAAAGCCCATTTATTCCTATACTCTCTAGAGTTTTAAATCGGAAAGGATGTTGGATTTTATCAAATGCTTTTTCTGGATCTATTGAGATAATCATATGGTTTTTGTTAGTTTGGTTATTAATATAATTGATTATGCTGATAGTTTTCCTAATATTGAACCAGCCCTGCATTCCTGGTATAAATCCTACTTGGTCATAGTGTACTATCCTGGGGATGACTTTCTGTAATCTCATTGCTAATATCTTATTTAAAATTTTTGCATCAATATTCATTAGGGAAATTGGTCTATAGCTTTCTTTCTCTGTTTTCACCCTACATGGTTTAGCTATCAGCACCATATTGGTATCATAGAAGGAGTTTGGTAGTATACCTTCTGTCCCTATTTTTTCAAATAGTGTGTATAGTATTGGAATTAATTGTTCTTTGAATGTTTGGAAGAATTCACATGTAAATCCATCTGACCCTGGAGATTTTTTCTTAGGGAGTTGGTTAATAGCTTGTTCTATTTCTTTTTCTAATATAGGGCTATTTAAATAGTTTATTCCTCTTCTGTTAACCTGGGCAATCTATATTTTTGTAGATATTCCTCCATTTCATTTAGATTATCAAACTTACTGGCATAAAGTTGGGCAAAGTAACTCCTAATTATTACTCTAATTTCCTCTTCATTGGAGGAATTTTCTCCCTTATCATTCTTGAGACTAGCAATTTGATTTTTCTCTTTCCTTTTTCTTATCAACTTAACTAAAGGCTTATCTATTTTTTTGGTTGTTTCATAAAACCAACTCTTACTTTTATTTTTTAATTCAATAGTTTTCTTATTTTCATTTTTTTAATTTCCCCTTTTATTTTTAGAATTTCCAATTTGGTATTTAATTGAGGGTTTTTAATTTGTTTTTTTCTAGTTTTTTTTTAAATAATAAGCCCAATTCATTGATCTTTTCTTTCTCTATTTTATGCAAGTAAGCATCTAGAGATATAAAATTGCCCCTTATAACCTCTTTGGCCATATCCCACAAATTTTGGTATGTTGTCTCCTTATTGTCATTCTCCTGGATGAAATTATTGATTGTGTCTATGATTTGCTCTTTCACCCATTCATTCTTCAGGATTAGATTATTTAATTAGATTATTTAATTAAGTTTTGGTCTATTTTCTCCTGTCCTTATATTGCATGTGATTTTTATAGCATCATTATCTGAAAAAGATACATTTACTATTTCTGCCTTTCTGCATTTGATTTTGAGGTTTTTATGCCCTAATACATGGTCAATTTTTGTTATAAGTTCCATGGACCGCTGAGAAAAAAGTAAACTCCCTACTATCTCCATTCAATTTTCTCTAAAGATCTATCATACCTAACTTTTCTGACAATTGGTTTCCCTCCTTAGATTCTTATTTATTTTGTTGTTTGATTTATCTAATTCTGAGAGAGCAAGGTTGAGACCCCCCACTAGAATAGTTTGGCTTTCTATTTCTTCTTGCATCTCTCTTAATTTCTCCCCTAGGAATTTGGATGCTATTGTACTTGGTGCATATATATTTAGTATTGATATTGCTGCATTATCTTTACCCTTTAATAAAATATAGTTTCCCTCCTTATCTCTTTTGATTAGATCTATCTTGGCTTTTACTTGATCTGAGATAAGGATTGCTGCCCCTGGTATTTTTTTGTTCACCTGAAGCATAATAGGTTCTGCTCCAGCCTTTTACCTTCATCTTATATGTGTCACTATGCTTTAAATGTGTTTCTTGTAGACAACATATTGTGGGATTCTGGTTTTTAATCCAGTCTGATATCCACTTGCGCTTTATGGGAGAGTTCATCCCATTCACATTCACAGTTAGAATAACTAATTCTTTATTTCCTGCCATCTTATTTACCCAGGTTAGGTTTTTCCCTTTCCTTTCCCCTTTCTCCCTTCCCCCCTCCTCAGTATTTTGCTTTTGGTGCCCCCCTACCCCAAACAATCCTCCACCCTTTAGATTCTCTCCCCTTTTTTTACTCCTTTCACCTGATTTTTCTATTTTCCCTTCTATTAGTTTATCCTTTTCTTTTCTTCCTTTCCCTCCCACTTCCCTATAGCGATGGACAAGTTTCTCTGTGAAACCAAAAATATCTGATATACACTTTTATAGCTCAAACTGGAAAGAGTAATATTTACACAATGGTCATCTCCCTCCTTTCTTTCCCTCAATTATATTAGATTTTTTTGCCTCTTCATGAGATTTTACCTTATTTTTCCTCCTTTTTTTTAAATCTTATTTTACCATCTTTTCCCCCTTTCCCCAGCATGATAACCTTTCCCCCTCTAGTTTTCTTTTTCATATTATCAAAGTAATATCGAGTTAATTATATCCACAAACTTTAAGTATCCCCATAGTAGAAATAAAGCTCTAAAGAGTCCTTTCCTTTTTTACCTTTTTATGCTTCTCTTGAGTTCTGTGTTTGGAGGTTGGTTTTTGTTGTTCAGATCTGGTCTTTTCATTAGAAATAGGTGAATTTCACCTATATCACTAAATGACAATCTTCTTCCCTGGAGGATAATGTTCATTCTAGCAGGATAGGTTATTCTTGGCTGTAATCCAAGTTCCTTTGTCTTTTGGAATATCTGGTTCCAGGCCCTTCGATCCTTCAATGTGGAGGCTGACAGATCGTGTGTTATTCTTTGTGTGTGTGTGTGTGTGTGTGTGTGTGTGTGTGTGTGTGTTATTCTAATTATAGATCCTTGGTATTTGAATTGTTTCTTTCTAGCTGCCAGCAAAATCTTTTCCTTGGTGCAATAGTCCTGAAATTTAGCCACGATATTCCTTGGTGTTTTCATTTTGGGGTCTCTTTCAGGAGGTGATTGGTGGATTCTTTCAATGGTGATTTTGTCTTCTCATTCTACAACCTCAGGGCAGTTTTCTTTCAGGATTTCCTGGAAGATAGTGTTTAGATTCTTTTTTTCATCATGGCTTTCAGGAAGTCCAATAATCCTTAGATTGTCTCTCCTAGAACTATTTTCCAAGTCAGTTGTTTTTCCTAGAAGATATTTCATATTTTCTTCTATTTTTTCATTTTTTTTTGTTTGACTGATTCTTGAAGTCTTATTGAGTCATTCACTTGCATTTGTTCAATTCTTATTTTTAAAGTGTTGTTTTCTTCAGTTACCTTTTTAAGCTAATTTTGTTACTGACCAATTTGTTCATTGCACTCTTTTTCCACTTCACCAATTTTATTTTTCAGTGCATTATTGTCTATTTCCAATTCACCAATTTTGTTTTTCAATAAATTGGTGTCTTTTTCTTATCGCTTTTGCTGGGCATTATATCCTTCTTGCAAGACATTAATTCCTTCTTGCACTGATCTCAGTTTATTTTCCCATTTATCATTCAGTTCTCTTTTGAGATTCTTTATGCAATCTTCCAGAAAGGCCTTTTGAAAAGCGGACTAGTGATGCTCCTTGATGGCTTCCTCTGGAGTTGTTTTGTCTAAAGGAACCTCAGGATCTGGGGTCTGCCCTTCTTTCTCTCCATAGAAGTTGTCTATGGTGAGAGCTCTCTTCTGCTTCTTCATTTTTAAGACAGTGTGGGGGTCTGTTTAAGGCTAGGATAGTGACAGCTGCGGTAGTTTGCCCTAGGGCAATTCTGCTAATTAACTTCTGGCGCTGGGCTGGTGGGGCTAGGACTTTGCCTGATGGAGCTAGGACTTTGCCCGATCTAATCCTTAAAAAAGGCAATTCTGCCAGAACACCTGTCCCCAATCAGGGCAGAGTGTCCCTAGTGCCTCAGATACACCTGAGGTGGTTGGAGTTTGGAGTTTCTGCCACGCTGAGCTGAGTCCCACCCTCAGTTCTGGACTGCATCGAGCAAACTGTTTACCCCTCTGCCCAAGTTAAACAGACCTGATATGAAGATCTTCAGAGGTAACTGCAAGCAGTGTCCAAATATTTCTGGATTTGTTGACTTAAAGATCAGTTCAGAGGCTTATTTTATTATTGATTTGAGAGAAGGTCAAAGGAGGACACAGAAAGTCATGTTTTCACTCCGCCATCTTGGCTCCACCTCCGGGGATTTTCTTGAAAAAGAAATTGGATTTTGCCATTTTCTTCTCCAGCTAATTTTGCAGATGAGAAAACTGAAGTAAACAGGATTAAGTGACTTTCCCAGGGTCACATAGTTAGTGTCTGAAGTTAGATTTGAACTCAGGCTTTCTTGACTCCAGGCACACCTAGGTACTGTATTAATATAATAATTATTAGTTTTTGCTTTGGAATTTGCCATTAAGAGCTCTTGAATAGTAACTGAGGGGTTGCACATTTGCCTAGGATATTATATTAAACAAATACCAGATCAGATTATACATCACATCTTATTCAGATATCCATGCAGTTTTGCCATTTTCTACTCAATCATATACATTCCAATCTTTCACACACCCATACATCCTTCTCATATACCCTAACCAGCTTCTATCATGTGCTTTGGATATAATAATCAAATTAACCATCATTTCTGGAAAAGGGCTTCCATATTGATTTGCTTCAAGGATAAACTCACCTTCATTATGATTCATTAGATCAAAACTCTCTTCCATGGCTAAAACTTTTCTACATGATTCATATTCTATCCAAATGTAAGCTTCCCGAAGATAGAATAATCCCACTCAACATTTGTAATCCCAGTTTCAAGCACATAAAAAACTTATTAACTCATTTATTTTAAGGGAAAACATGATGCCACACAGAGGAAGTAGAGTAGATAGAGCACTAGGCTTGGACTAAAAAAGAGCAGAGCTTAAATCATGCTTCAAATACTTACTAGTTTTGGTCATAAGAAAGTTATGTAATCTCTTTTAGACTTAATTTGTTTGTAAAAATAAAGTAGTTGGGCTAAATCACTGGTCAAACTCAAATAGAAAACAGGGCATTGTTAGTTTTTAAGTATAATGTTAATTATGTTTTTATTGTATTTTCATTTATTTTGTTAAATATTTCTCAATTATGCTTTAATCTGTTTCAGCTGTACTCAGTAGTTCAACAGTGAAAATGGCATATCTCAAGAGGACTGCAGGACCAATTGTAATTGCAGGAAACACCTCTGGACTAACTTGTATGTCAAATCTTTTCCAGCTCTATATTTATGGTCTTGATCTTTGTGTTCCTCTTTGATAATTCCTCATATAGGCCTTGTTTTGATAGAACTAGAAAGTTGATTTCTTGGTACCTTTAAAATTATCTTTCCTCTAAACTGATAATTGTAGGAAGGATGGAGGAAAAACAGGAACACGAATACATTTTTGGTGGAGGTGGAAACTGGACCAACCATTTTGGAAAGCAATTTCAAACCATGCGTAAAAATTCATAAAAATTAGCTAAACTGTTTATACACTTTAATCCCAAAATACACTGCTAGAACTACATCTCAAAGAGGAGAAAGAAAGAGGGAAAGGACTAAAATGCACAAAAGTATATATTTATACTAGTTCTTTACATAGTAGCTAAAAATAAAAACTGCCTATTGGTAATGGCTAACCAGATTATGATACATGAATACAATGGAATATTATTGCAACATAGGAAATTATTATATAGTTTCAGGTGAGACTGAAAAACTATGATTTGATACAGAATGAAGATAGCAGAACAAGAATAATTTATATAGAAATAGAGCTATTATAAGGAAAAGCTACTTTGGAGGGCTTTAGTATCCTGATTAATGCAATGATAATAATCCTTGATATGAGAGGTCCAAAGGTAAAATGCATTGACCTCTTCCTGCCAGAGAGGTAATAGATTTAAAGACAAAATGAGATGTCTATATTTTGACATGTCCAAATGGAAATCTGTTTTATATTTTCTAAGTGTTGTTTTTTTAATTATTTAATTAGGGAGAAGAGGAAGTTAGAAAATAGAAAAATGTTTTTAAATAAATAGATGAATAAATAAGATATTGGTAAATAAATATACAAATACCTAAATTGCAACAACAACAACAAAACCCTGACAAAAACAATGAAAATCAAAAAAAAGAGAACAAACTTTTAAAGCACTTCAATAGCACAATTAGACCAAAAACAATAAATGTATAGATAAGAAAGGACCTTTTGGATGGAATAGAACAAATCAGACTTTTCTTGAATTTGATGGTCCTTTATTAAAATTTAGTTTGTATTATAGTCTACATTGGAAAGTAATACAAATGTGTTTCCTTTTTTTCCTTTTTTCATTAATACACAAAAAGAAACCATTCTGCAGAGAAATTGATTATCCTTGTATTTGGTCAGGTTAGACTATTTTTATTGACTTTGTCCTCTTCAGAGTTAATTACACTTATTTATGTAACATTTAAAAAATATTGTTGTATTAAAATACTGATATTTCATTCTCATTGGTGATGAATGTAGCATAGTTTTGAGAATAGATCTCACTAGAGAAACACTGGCAAGCATTTTTGTTCTTATTTTAGAACTATCCATAAACGTTCTTGGGATCATCTAGTTTTGTTGCATCTTACACGAAGCTCTTTGCCAGTATATTTTCCCCTACCCTATTTCATAAGTGATATACCTTACAAGTTTCTATCTTCTTTCTCTACTGTATTTTGTAAATGAGCTCATATACTAAAGTACTGTTTTCCTTAGCTTCAAATTCTTTATACTTGGTGAAGAAATCAAATATTTGCTTACTGGTACAATTCATTGACTCATTTGACCTTCACAAGAGATCATCTATATGGGACTGTATTTGGAAGACTGGGGGTGGAGTAAAGAAGATCTGAGTTCAAATCTAGCTTCAGACACTTCATACAGCAACCCCTGGTTATTTGACATCTGTTTGTCTCAACATCCTGAGCTGTAAAAGTGGATTATAGCAGTCAACAACCAGGGTTATGAAAGTCAGATGTGATATTTGTAAGGCACTTATTCAGCACAATGCCTGGCACATTTAAATGATGGCTATTTTTTTTCTCAATGCAGCAAATATTCTACATCTAAGAAGTTCTGATAATGAATATTAATATCTTTATATTTATCCATTGCAAATGTTATCCATTTATCTACATTATCCTTCAAAACATTTTCCATATTTCAATCAACAACTTATTAGACATACCAAATTGTAGCAGTTGTAATAGCATGTGCCTTTTCGTCTTCATCCTTTCTTTTCTTTCATAATATGCTATTGGCTTTGGCCTGTGCTCTAGCTTGTCGATGCTCTGACTGTACACCTGTAGTTGATTTTGAAAGGATGTCTATATCAGTAGCCAGTGGTTACCTACATGTTAATATATAATCAATTTCACTCTTTGTGGTGTTGTTCAGAGCTTACTACAAACATACTTTTCAATTGTTAGAAAAAATACACAAAATATATAAAAGTAAGGTTTCCAAATAATTTGCCAGCATATATACATATTGATGTATGTATGTATGTATATATGTATGTATGTAAGTAGAGTCTGTTAGCATATTTGGATTCATGGCTCTTTCCTTCCACATAAAAGTGATATAGCATATGATAATCTGAATTCACATTCACAGCAGAGTGAGGTATTGGAGAATTTGGTGGAAGGAATTTTCAGTATGCATTCATTTGTATATATATGTATTGTATATATGTGTATTGTGTATTATCTATACAAATTTCTATGCATACATGCACATTTTGTGCATACAATTAATATATTCATGTTGTTAATAAGATCATTCTTTGCTTATTAATATTACATACTTATTTCAGATATATTTTTATATTATTTTCTTCATTATTATTGAATTCTTAATTATTTTTAGGAAAGTTAATAGACATAGTAGAACAGGAATTAGAATACCGAAATCTTTCAGTTCTCAAATTATAGGTAGTAGTAATTTATGCTAGATTGTTCCTTCTAAGCTTCTATTTCTTACATGTAAAACAAGACCACTTTCCTTATATATGTCAGATACAAAATTCCTTAAAAATCTACAAACAACAATGGCTGAAATAAGGTTTAATGATTGCTTGTATGAAGATTAGAAGTTATTGAATTACTAAAGAAGAAAGGTTTAAGAATCATAAGGTTTAAGATAATCATAAAGGTTTAAGAATCTCTCTATTCTAGCTACTGTCCTTGGAATGTGAGATTCATCAGTATTTTTCAGTCCACTTCTCTTTTCTTTCTACCATTTTGACAAGTTTCAATTTCTGTACAGGAAAAATTTTTATTCAGATATGAGAAGGGCAATAATGGAGAAAACAGAATGACCTTAAAAATCAGTTTCCATCAATCAGTAAAAAACTGATGTTAGTATTAACTTCACTAGGGAAATAGCATCAGAATCATTTCTTTAACCCAAATTTTAGAAGTTTAGAAAATATGAGGAGAGGGGTGGAGCCAAGATGGCAGAGTGAGCAACTCTCTGTGTCCTCCTCCAACCTTCTCTCAAATCAACAGTAAAATAAGCCTCTGAACTGATCTTTAAGTCAACAAACACAGAAATATTTGGACTAAGAAATTCTACTTGCGGAAGTTACCTTTGAGGAACTTCATAGAGGTCTGTTTCAGTCGGGCAGAGGGGGTGAGCAGTTTGCTCGGAGTCTGGGAGACAGGGTAGGAAACTGGACTGGGCTCAGCAGGGCAGAAACTCAAAACAGCTGGTGAGTGTTTCTGAGGCACTGGGGACACTCTGCCCTGATTACGGGCAGGTGCTGTGGCAGATCTGCCTTTTGTAAAAAGCAGTTTGTAACCCATTGCAAACGCAAGGTCCTAGCCCAACCGGCCTGGCACCACAAATTAATTAGCAGAATTGCCCTAGGGTAAACTACCATAGCTAGCCGCTGCTTCTCTGCTTTGCACAGACCCCAAACTTTAAAAAAATAAAAATAAAAGCAAAAGAGAAGCAAAAGAGAGCTCTTACCATAGACAGCTTTTATGTAGAGAAAGAAAGGCAGACCCTAGATCCTGAGGTTCCTATAGGCAAAGCAACTCCAGAGGAAGCCATCAAGGGAGATATAACTTGGCTCCCTTTTCAAAAGGTTTTTCTGGAAGAATGCATAAAGAATCTCAAAAGAGAACTGGATGATAAATGGGAAAATAAACTGAGATCAGTGCAAGAAGGATTTAATGCCCTGCAAAAGAGATATGAAAAAGACACCAATTTATTGAAAAACAAAATTGGTAAAATAGAAATAGACAACAATGCACTGAAAAATAAAATTAGTGAAGTGGAAAAAGAGTGCAATGAACAAAAATATTCAATTGGCCAGTTACAAAAGGAGCTTAAAAAGGTAACTGAAGAAAACAACACTTTAAAAATAAGAATTGAACAAATGTAAGTGAATGACTCAATAAGACTTCAAGAATAAGTCAAACAAAAACAAAAAAAATGAAAAAATAGAAGAAAATATGAAACATCTCCTAGGAAAAACAACTGACTTGGAAAATAGATCTAGGAGAGACAATCTAAGGATTATTGGACTTCCTGAAAGCCATGATGAAAAAAAGAATCTAAACACTATCTTCCAGGAAATCCTGAAAGAAAACTGCCTTAAGGTTGTAGAATCAGAAGGCAAAATCACCATTGAAAGAATTCACAGATCACCTCCTGAAAGAGGAGGAGACTTGTCAAGTATTTTAATATAATTAACATGTAGTGGGCTTCCTACCATCTAGGGGAGGGGAGGGCACTGTGGGGATAATTTGTAATGGAAAGCTTTGTAAAGATCAATGTTGAGGAACTACCCATGTATAGGCAAATAAAAAGCTTTAATTAAAAAAAAATAAAATATGAGAAGAAGCTTTTCATACAGCTCAAGTGTTCCCAGACAAGAAAAGATTCTGGCAATTCAGTGTTTTCTAGCTCTGACGTTTACATTTGTTTACCCTCTTTAGCAACTCTTTGTATAAACACACACACACACACACACACACACACACACACACACACACACACAAGTAAATAAGACATACCTCTTCAATATATCCATAATTTATCAAAATTTAGCAATTCAGAATTCAAATTAATGAAATAGAAATTACAAACATAACTATATAACTTGGGATGCTCACTCTCTCTAGTAGCAGAGACAACTGAAGTAGAAAAGAGGACAGTACCCACTCCCATTCTCAATAAACTCCAGCCAAACACAGTCTTTCTCTCATTGCTGATTGCCATCTACATTATTTGTATCATTGAATCATCTTTTTCCAGTCACAATGGTGGCAGCAACTTCAAATGTTGCAAATGTTCCCCCATCTACCTTGATTGAAATTATAAGTAGGATACCTTATCTGTGCCACTTTTATGATCTCATACACATTCTACCTCTTTTGACATTCTCTCTTCTAGCATGAGAGGAAAGTATCACTGCCTTTAATACAAAATCCTATTTTTGTTTATGGGTTTACATATACTAATGAACTTCCAGGTTGGAATTTCCAAGTAGATATGTCCATGGGAGAGAGAGAATATAAAATGATAATGTAACTCCTCATTGGTTTGTCTCTCTAAATATTTTAAAAGTTATTTGAAGACAAAGATTTTATCTTATGCTTCTCTCCTATACTTAGTCCAATGCTTTATACATAATATGTATTTAAATAATTTGGATCGAATAGAAATAATGAAAAGCAAATAATTGCACTAAACAATATTATCCCTTCAAAGACTATTAAAAAAGAAGAGTATATAGAACTATGAGTGGTCCCTTTAAGCAGATTTCATCATTGATGTCTGTTGAGAGATACTCAGAAATGTTGGCAATGGGTTTTACCTAATCTTTCCTAATGAATGACAGAAAATGCTGCTCTGGTAACAACATTTTTTGAAAACATTGTAATTTACAAAAAAATGAATGTAAGGAAGTAAAATATGTGCAACTCGAACATTCTTACTTACCTGGAATTTTTGTTCCATTACTACTTTTCCACTGTGCTTAACTTCAATATTCACTGTTGACTTATAATATCCCATTTGGGTAGCATTTCAAAAGATAGCACTTTTGCTCATAATCATACTGTTTATGTAAAAGCATATCTACTTTATTCATTTTTCTGTACTGTTAACCAAAAAATATTTTATTGATAAACAAGAAATGAGAATCATCAAGTAAATTTTACATGCTAGGGCTAAAAAATTGCAAAATCTAAGGTAAGCAATACATTTATCTAAAATTTGATTTTTTTCTATAAAGTCTTAACTTTTTTAATCTATATGCCCCTGAGAAATGAGCCAAAAATAGGTAGAAAAATGAAGGATAAAAGCATCATTAATATGTTTTAGAGGAGTACTACTTATCCACTGATATAGTGACATATATAAAAAGAACTCATTATAGAAAAAGATACCCAAAGATTTCTTTAAAATACAGTCAGCAACATCAACCTCACTTTTAAAGTCTTATTTATGCATGAAGATTCTTCCATCTAGAAGTCTACAATTTAAGATAAATCACACTACTGGGTACATAAATAAGGATATTTGAGTTGATGGGGGAAAAACAATGGGAAAATGTGAATAAGTAAAGACTTTCAATTATGTATAAAATACATTTGGTAAAGAGGTGATTGAGAGACAATCATAGTCATTTTGCTCAAAAAGATGTAATTTAAGAAAACAACTAAACTTAATATTCCAGGGAAAACTTTTGAGAGGAGGAATAGTTTCAAAATTTCTTGAATATAGAAAAAAGGTTTGGTGTACTAGAAGAAAGAATATTATAAATATATGACTTCAGGGAGTCTCAGAGTGGGCATGTAGTGTGACTGAATTAAGAGCACATTGACTAAACTATTCTGGGAAGAATAGAGGGGAATAGAAGACAAGACAAATAAGGTCATGAACAGCTTAAAGTGGAAGAATCTTGGTCTTGATCCAGAATGTAATGGGAATCTGCCATCAGTCCTTGAAGAGTTTTGAGGCAGGGTGAGAACCATGTAAAATTATTTTATCAGCAACATTCAATATTAGCTAAAGAAAAATGGTGCCTGGTAGGGGGAATTAAAGGATTAAGCTTTTAAAAGTGCAGGAAAAAATAATTAGTACTTACATGAAAACTGTAGTTTTAGAGAGTTAAATGAATGGATTCAGAATTAGACAAAAAAGGTAAAATGATTAAGATTTGAGGGATTCAAAATGGAAAAACTATAACAAAAATGACACAGAAAATTCCAGTTTGAGAGAGTTGTTCATGAAGAACTGTGGAGGGATATCTCTGTTTTTGTTGTGTCTAATTAGATTGTGGAATAAGATCTATGACAGGCAACATGATATAGTAGATTTCTAGAAGTTCTGGATCACAGCCGCAAACCAAAGCAGAAAAGAAGTAGAGTTCAAAATATCTTACAAACGTAGTTGAAAAGATGGAGGAGTAAAAAAGTATTTAGCTGATTTTTCCAATATTTCTTTCCAAAAACCTTTAAAATATTGCCTAAAATCTGCTTCTGGAATGGTAGAGCAAACAAAAGGTCAGCATGAGGCATTTTTCCAACCCCAGACGATATGCAAGCTTGTAAAAGAGATCATTGATAAAGAGGGTAGGTATTGGCCTGGACTGTACATGAATGAAACACCAGTACTGAAATTAGATAATGATGAGAAGATGCAGTAGCAGCTTTGAGAACTCTCAAGACAGAAATAGTAAGGGGAACTGGCAAATGATCAGAAAGTTATTACAGAAGACCTCTATACTAGCAGTGCACATAGGAACAGATGCTGTTTTGCACCACCATTGGCTTTACTAACTTCTGGCTTATAGTTGAAAAGTGAAAAGGAATACTGTTAGTCAAGAGGAAATTGAGGCCCTGAGAGGAGTATCACTTCTGTCTCCAAGGGATCAGGCACCTAAGTAACAGTTGTTATTATTAGTATTATATATAATATTAGTATTATAAAGGAGGAGAAACCATGAGAAGCAATATAGATTGTAATACTAAGAGATCAGGGGTTTTTCCTAGTTAAGGAAAGGAATACAGACAGAGAGCAGGGACCACCCTTCTCCCCAAATCACATTATCTTAAATGCACAAAAACCTTCCGAACCCACAGAGTTAACTCCAAAAACAACAATGTAAAATAAGCCTGAAGTTTAAGACAGTGTCCCTCCGAGCCACCACCATTCCAGGAAAAGACCCTAATATTAACATAAATTCCAAACTTTAAAAATAGGATGGAAAAAATAAGCAAAGAACAATAACAAAAAAGAGCCTGATTATATAAACAACTACACTGACAGAAAGAGCAAGGCACAAACTCAGAAAACAATGAAGTAAAAAAGCTACAAGTAAAGCGTTAAAGGAAATGTCAAATGGACACAAACAAAACAAGAATTCCTATATGATTTTTTTTAAAAAAAATTGAAATCAAATAATGTTCATGGAAAAATTTGTTGAAAATTGAAATCAAAAGGTATTTATGAAAAGATAACTAACACCTTGGTAAAAGAGGCACAATATCACTGAAGAAAATATTAAAAAAAAAAATTTGTTAAATAGAAAAAAAGAGAAACAAAACCTTACTGAAAAAAAAAATGATCTTTAAAAATTAAAATTGGGCAAGTGAAATCTAAAGACTATGAGACATCAGAAAACAATTAAGTTAAATAAAAGAAAATGTTATATACTTCAATGAAAAAAGAACTTAGAAAACAGATTGAAGAAAGATCATTTAAGAAATATTGATTTATCTGAAAAAAATGTGTTTAAAGAGATACCTGAGAAGACCCATCTCAAAAAATTAAAAAATTATTAATGAAAATTATCCCAGTATCATCAAACCAGAAGGGAAAATAAACACTGAAAGAATCTACTGATCAACTTCCAGAAAAAATCTCAAAATAAAAAAAAATCTCAGAAATATTATGGCAAAATACCAGAGCTTCCAGGTCAAAGAGAAAATACTTCAGGCAATCAAAAAGAGATCATATAGAACAACAGTCTCTACAAGATTTAACAGCTTCTTCATTAAAGAAGTGGAAGGCTAAGAATATGATATTGCAGAAGGTAAAATAAAAGAATTACAACCAAAAATAACATACAAAAAGTGAGTACAATCCTTTTAGAGAAAAAATGTCTGTTTAGCAAAATAGAGGACTTTCAAGGGTTCTGGATGAGAAGACCAGCTATGAATAGAAAAGAATAGAAAAAGAAAAAAAAATTAGAATTGAATGGAAAATTTGATTTTGCAATATTATATTCAACAGAAGAAAAGATAAATTGTTATGGATTCAAAAAGGTTAAACTATTAAGCTTTCTATATGGAAGATAATATATGTATCTTCTAAGAATTGTATTAATATTAGAGCAATTAAAAGGAATATAAATGAATGAGTAAGGAAGCGGATAACATATTTTGAGATGATTTTTTTTAAATATATGAAAAAGAATGATGTTTTGGGAAGAAAGAAGGAGAATGGAAAATCATATCAAATAAAAGAGTCATGCACAGAAGAGTTTTGTAGTATATGGAAAAGAGGAAAGAGGGGTAGAGCAAGGCTTGAATCTTAACTGGTTTCTAAATTGGTTCAAAGAGGGAAAATATATATATATATATATTCATCTGGAAATAGAAATATATCTTACCCAATAAAAGCAGGAGGGATTAAGGGAAAGCAAGAGCAATAAAAGGATAAACCTAAGAAAATGAGATGGAGAGAAATCCAGGGATGAAATGAACACAATTACGAAACATTTTTCACATTAATAAAGTTAGATCTGAACAATTGGAAAAACATTAATTGTTCATGGTTAGGCAGAGCCAATATAATAAAAATGCCAATTTCATTTAAATCAATTTACATATTTATTGCCATACAAAGCTAGAAAAAAAATCAAAATTCAGGTGCAATAATAAAAGACCAAAAAGTATAAAGGGAATTAGTGTGAAAAAATGTGAAATAATGTGGCATAACTGTATCAGGTTTCAAACTCTATTATAAAGTGGCAAATATTAAAACAATCTACTAATGACTAGGAGATAAAGCAGTGAATCAGTATAAAATATATAATATAACAAAGGTTAGTTAAAAATTTTTAAAGTAATATCTTCACTTACAAATTCTTGAATATCCTGAAACCTAATCATAAGAAAAAGTGGGGGTAAAGTGCCACATCATAAAGTCCAATGGCAGAAAATAAATATAAAATTCAGGGAGGTCTCAGCCAGAGGAAGATTCTTATGGAAATGCAAGGGTCAGGCAGAGCCAAGATGGCAGAAAGCACATAGGTTTTTGCCTAGCTCTTCCTGGCTTCCCTCACAATCAATACCAGATCAAGTCTCCAAAAAGGTTTTGAAATGACAGAACCCACAAATATATGTAGTGTGACAAATATCCAGCAGAAGATATTTTGGAAGAACTTCAGAAGAAGTCTGGCTCAATTGATTGGGGCAGGGCAAGGAGGGAGGAAGGGGGAAAGAATGGCCTAGCACAGGTATAGCACAGGGAGGCCCAGAGAAGAGACATCTTTACTAGGGGAATCTAGTGTAAAGGTCTTAGCTAAAATATAGCAGCATAGTTTGCTCTGTCCTGGTTCAGAAGCTAATGGATCAGCAGGCATCCAACACAACTACAAAAGGCAAATAGTGAACCTCAGCATAACAAGTGAGACTTGGATATGCTCAGTGCAACACGGAAAGGAAACTGGCTGCACTATTCCCAGGGCAGTGTGAAGCCCCTGTCATCTTGTAAAGGAAGCTTGGGATAATCTTCTCTTTGTCCTAAGAGTATACCTAAACCTTTAAAAATGAGTAAAAAAAATAAATAAAAAAATAAAAGCAGAAAGAGCTCTGATCATAGAGACAGAAATTCTCTGAACAAAACCACTCCTAAAAAAAGATATTTGATGAAATGGAAAAAGAAACAATTCCTTGAAAAAAAATTGGTGAAATGGAAAAAGAACAAATCTCTAAAAAGAGAATTGGTGAATTGGAAAAAAATTCAATGAACAAAACAATTCATTTAAAAAATCAATTGGCCAAATTCAAAAAGAAGTTAAAGAGCTAACTGAAGAAATTAATCCACTAAAAATTAGAATTGAAAAAATGGAAGCGAATAACTCAATGAGACCTCAAGAATCAATCAAACAAAACCAAAAACAAGAAATAAAAAATAAAAGAAAATGTAAAATATCTCATTGGAAAAACAACTGACTTGGAAAATAGATCCAGGAGAGACGATTTAAGAAATTATTGGACTACCTGAAAACCATGTTTAAAAAAAAAAGTCTAGACACCATTTTTCAGGAAATCATCAAGGAAAACTGCCTTTATGTCCTAGAAACAGAGGGGAAAATAGCCATTAAAAAAAATTCAATGATCACCTCCTGAAAGAGACGCAAAATTGTAAAATGCAAGAAATATCATCGCTACATTCCAGAATTATCAAATCAAGGAGAAAATACTGCAAGAAGCAAGAAAAAAACAATTCCAGGTGCCACAATCAGGATTACCAAAATTCTAGCAATTTTTGTTTTAAAGGATTGAAGGGCCTGAAATATGATATTGTGGAGAATAAAGCTACTTGGACTACACCCAAGAATTAACTATCCAACAAAACTTCTATCTTTCTGGGATAAAGCAATGGACACTCAAATAAATAATTTACTATTTTTTTGGATAAAAAGGTCAGAGCTTAACAGAAAATTTGATCTTCAAATAAAGAATTCAAGAGAAACATAAAAAGGGAAAAAGGGAAAGGGAAAAAAAAACAATGTTTTTTTTAAATGTTAAATTGGTTATTTCTCTATATGGGAAGATGGTAACTTTAATTCTTGAGAACTGTTTCTTTATTAAGGGTATATTTAGAGGATGTAAATATAATTTGATTTTATTGTGATAATATAAAAAGAAACTAGGGATGGAAAAATCATTGCACTGGAAGAAGAGAGAAATTGATGTAAAATTTGATAAATTACATCAAAGGAAGAAGCAAAAGAAGACCCATTACACTTGAGGGAAAGAAAAGAGGTGGGGTGAGCATTATTTGAATGTTAATTTCATTGGATTTGGCTCAAAGAGAGAATATCAGACACAAATGAAAATTTCATTCAAGAGAATGACAATAATGAGATAGCTTATCAAAATTTATAGGATGCAGGCAAAGCAGTTCTTAGGGGAAATGTAATATCTCTAGATGCTTATATGAAAAAAAAAAACTATTGCATGAACTAATGCTCAGTGAAGTGAGCAGAACCAGGAGATCATTATTCACAGCAACAACAATACTATATGAGGATCAGTTCTAATGGACATGACTCTCTTCAACAATGAAATGCTTCAAACCAATTCCAATTGTTCGGTGAAGAAAGCCGTATACACCCAGAGAGAGGGATGTGAAATGTGGACCACAACATAACATTTTCATGATCTCTATTGAGGTTTGCTTGCATTGTATTTCCTTTATCGGATTATTCTTTCTTGTAGATATGATTTCTCCTGCACAAAAAAAATGATGCAATAACTGTACATATATTCGATTTCTTAGGTATTCTAACATAATTATCATGTAGTGGATATCTTGCCATCTAGGGGAGGGGGAGGGAGTAGGGGGGAAAAATTGTAACAGAAATCTTTGTAAGGGTTAATGTTTAGAAATTACCCATACATATGTTTTGCAAATAAAAAGTATTAATAAATAAAAAAAAATTTAAAAAAGAAAAAAACCTAGAGAAAGAGAAGTTCAGTGAATTGGGTATGCAACAAAAAAAGCTAGAAAAAATATAAATTAAAAATCCCCTATTAAATAGCAAGTTTGAAATTTTGAAAATAAAAGGAGAGATTAGTAAAACTAAAAGCAAGAAAACTATTGAGCTAATAAACAAAGCTAAGAAATGGTTTTTTGAAAAAAAAAAACATCAAAATTTTGAAACTTTGGTTAACTAAAAAGGAAAGAAGAAAATCAAATTACTGGTATCAAAAATAAAAGCAGTGAACTTTCCACTAATGAAGAGGAAATTAGAGGAGTTGGGAGCTCTTTTGCCCAACTCTATAACAATAAATCTGATAATCTAAGTAAAATGGATGAATGCTTACAAAAACATAGATGGTTCAGATTGACAGATGAAGGAATAGATTATTTAAATATTCCCCTTTTGGAAAAAGAAATTGAACAAGTTATTAATCTACTCCCTAAGAACAAATCTCCGGGGCCAGATACAATTATAATTGAATTCTATCAAACATTTGTAAAGCAATTCCAATAACATGCAAAATATTTGGCAAAATACCGAAAGAAAGAGCCTTACCAAGTTCCTTGTGTTAAACAGATATGCTCTTACCTAAACCAGGTAGGCTCAAAACAGAAAGTTATAGACTAATTTCCCTATGAATATTAAAACAAAAATATTAAATAAATATTAGCAAAGATAAATATTGTAACAAGTTATCACTAGGATAATATATGACCAAGTAGGATTTTTACCAGGAATTCAGGGCTGTTTCCATATGAGGATAACTATTAACCTAATTGACTATCTCAGTAACCAAATTAACACAAATCATATGATTATCTAAATAGAAACAGAAAAAGCATTTGGCAAAATCCAACATCCTTTCCTATTAAAAACACTAGACAGTATAAGAATAAATGAAGATTTCCTTAAAATGATCCATAGCATCTATCAAAAATCAACAGCAAGCATCATATGTAATGGGGATAAACTGGAACCATTCCAAATAAGAACAGGGGTGAAACAAGTTTGCCCACTGTCACCATTACTATTCAATATTGTATTAGAAATGTTACCTTTGGCAATGAGAGAAGAAAAAGAAATTAAAGGAATTAAAGCAGGTAATGAAGAAAACAAATTATTACTCTTTACAGATGGTATGATGGTATATTTAGAGAATCATAATCAACTAAAAAACTTTTAGAAACAATTCACAATTTTAGCAAAGTTACAGGATACAAAATAAAACCACATTAATCATCAGCATTTCAATGTTACCAACAAAGTCCAGTAGCAAAAGATATAAAGAGAAATTTCATTTAAAATAACTATTGATAATATAAAATATTTGGGACTTTACCTGCTGAGGCAAAATCAGGAATTAAATGAGCACAATTACAAAACAATTTCCACACAAATAAAGTCATATCTAAGCAACTGGAAAAACATCAAGTGTTCATGTTTAAGTTAAGAATATATAACAAAAATGACAACTCTACCTAAATTAATCTACTTATTCAGTGCCATATCACTGGTACTGCCAAGAAATTACTTTAGAGAGTTATAGAAAATAATAATAAAAGTTCATTTGTAAGAACAAAATGTCAAGAATTTCAAGGGAATTAATGGGGGAAAAATGCAAAGGAAGTTGGCTTTGCTGTACCAGACCTAAAATTATATTATCAAATATACCAAAAATATCAAAAAACATTTGGTATTGGCAAAGAAATAGAATAATGGATCACTGAAATAGGTTAGGATCACCAGGCACAATAGTCAATAACAATAGTAATCTAGTGCTTGATAAACCCAAGATTTCAGCTTCTGTGATAAGAACTCAGCATTTGACAAAACTTGCTGGGAAAATTGGAAAATAGTATGGCAAAAACTAGGCATTAACCTACACCTAACACACTATACTGAGATAAGGTCTAAATTGTTTTCAGTATTTAGATATCAAGGATGATAGTATAAGAAATTTAGAGAACAAGGGTCAATGTATCTTTCAGATCTATGGAGAAGGAAGTAATTTGTGACAAAATAATTAGATAGCATTATAAAATGCAAAATGGATAATTGTGTTTATATTAAATTAAAATGCTTTATACAAACAAAAACAATGCAGCCAAGCTTACAAGGAAAGCAGATACCTGAAGGAAAATTTTAATATCCAGGAGTTTTGATAAAGGTCTTATTTCTAATATAGAGAGAGAATTGAATCATTAAGAATATAAGCTATTCTCCAAATGATAATCAAAGCATATGAACAGAGTTTTCAGATGAAGAAATTAAAATCATTCCTAGTCATAAGAAAAAAAGCTCTAAATCACTTTTTAAAATTTCTAAACAATATTTTCTTTTCCTCAAATTAAATGTAAATATAATGTTAACATTCTTTTAAAAATTCTGTCCCCCTCACCCTAAGCAATTTGATAAACATTATACTGCATTAGTTTTTTTTAATGAATGTTTTAATTTAATAATATTTTTAAAATTTCATTTAAAGAAAAATTTTTAACTTTCATTCTTTTTGATTAATTTTTTTATTTTCAAAAATATGCATGGATGGATAATTTTCAACAGTCACCTTTGCAAATCCTTATGTTCCAAATATTTCCCTCCCTTCCCCCACTGTTCCAGTAATACAATATATGTTAAACACGTGCACTTTTTCTGTATATATTTTCTCTATATATTTCTGTATATATATTATCTATATATTTCCACAATTATCATGCTGCACAAGAAAAATCAAATCAAAAAAGAAAAAAAAAACGAGAAAACAAAAGGCAAGCAAACAACAACAAAAAGAGTGAAAATACTATGTTGTGATCCACACTCAGCTCCCACAATCCTCTCTCTGGGTGCAGATGTCTCTTTTCATCACAAGACTATTAGAATTGGCCTCAATCACCTCATTGTTAAAAAGAAATATGTCCATCAAAAATTATCATCATATAATCTTGCTGTTGCCATATACAATGATCTCCTAATTCTGCTCACTTCACTTAGCATCAGTTCATGTAAGTCTCTCCAGTCTTCTCTGAAATCATCCTGCTGATCATTTCTTATAGAACAATGATATTCTATGATATTCATATACCATAACTTGTTTGGCCATTCTTCTCCTAATGGGCATCCACTCAGTTTTCAGTTTCTTGTCAATACAAAAAGGGCTGCCACTAACATTTTTGCACATGCAGTTCTCTTTCCCTCCTGTATGATCTCTTTAGGTAAAAAGCTCAGAATACACAATCTGATATCCCTTTGGGTATAGTTCCAAATTGCTCTCCAGAATGGATGAATCAGTTCACAACTTCCCCAACATTGTTTTAGTGTTACAGTTTTTCCACATCCCCTCCAATATTTGTCATTATCTTTTCTTATCATCTTAGCCAATCTGAAAAATGTGTAGTGGCATCTTAGGGCTGTTTTAGTTTGCATTTCTCTGATCAATAGTGATTGATA
The DNA here is from genome assembly GCA_023553655.1 of Myrmecobius fasciatus. Lineage (NCBI taxonomy): Eukaryota > Metazoa > Chordata > Mammalia > Dasyuromorphia > Myrmecobiidae > Myrmecobius > Myrmecobius fasciatus. The sequence continues at coordinate 327,251 of JAJPUD010001603.1, forward strand.
GCACCTTTTCATATGACTACAATTTCCTTATCTGAAAATTGTGTATTCATACCCTTTGATTATTTATCAATTGGATAATGGCTTGAATTCTTATAAATTTGAGTCAATTCTCTATATGTTTTAGAAATGAAACCTTTATCAGAACCCTGGAATGTAAAATTATTTCCCAGTTTATTGTTTCCCTTTAATCTTCTCTGCATTGATTCTGTTTATACAAAAACAATATAATCAAAATTATCAATTTTTTATTCAGTACTATATTCTGATTCTTTTTTGGTCACAAATTCCTACCTTCTCTACAGATTTGAGAGATAAATTATCCTTTGTTCTTCTAATTTGCTTATAATATCATCAGTCTTTAAGTCTAAATCATGAACCTATTTTGACCTTATATTTGAATAGAGTGTTAGGTGTCACTCAATGCCTAGTTTCTGCCAATTTTCTCAATAGTTTTTTTTTTTTCGTCAAATAGTGAGTTCTTATTCAAAAGCTGGGCTCTTTGAGTTTGCCAAACACTACATTACTAAAGTCATTAACAGTTTTGTCCCGTGAACCTAACCAATTCCACTAATCAATTATTCTATTTCTTAGCCAGTACCAAATACCTTTGATAACTGCTGCTTTATAGTATAGTTTTAGATTTGGTACAGTTGGGTCATCTTCATTTGCACTTTTTTCCTTAGTTCCTCTGAAATCCTTGATCTTTTCTTCTACAAAATAAATTTTGTTATTATTTTTTTCTAGTTCTGTGAAATAATTTCTTGAATTTGATATTGCACTGAATATTTAGTAACTTTTATTATATTAGCTCAGCCTACTCACAAGTACTTGATTCTTTTCCAAGAGATTAGACCTAACTTTATTTTGTAATTGTGTTCATAGAGTTCCTGACTTTGCCTTGGCTAGTAGACTCCCAAATATCTTATATTATCTACAATTATTTTAAATAGAATTTCTCTTTGTATCTCTTGTTGCTGGACTTTATTGGTAACATAAAAATGCTGATGAATTCATTTTACATTTTGTATTTATTTTGTATTTTGTATCATTTTGGATTTATTTTTAATCCTGAAAGTGTGCTAAATTTATGAACTGTTTCTAGTAGTTTTTTAGTTGTTTTTAATTCTCTAAGTATACCATCATATCAGGTGCAAAGAGTAATAATTTGATTCCCTCATTATCTTCTCTAATTCCTTTAAGTTCTTTTTCTTTGCTCATTGCCAAAGGTAACATTTCTAATACAATATTGAATAATAATGGTGATAGTGGGAAAGCTTGCTTCACCCCTGATCTTATTGAGAATGCTTCTAGTTTATCCTCATTATATATGAAGCTTGCTGGTGGTTTTTGATAGATGCTACTGATCATTTTAAGGAAAACTTCTTTTATCCCTATATTCTCTAGTGTTTTTAATAGGAATAGGTGTTAGATTTTGTCAAATGCTTTTTCTGCATCAATTGAGATAATCATATCATTTCTGTTGGTTTGGTTATTTATATAGTGAATTATGCTATTAGTTTTCCTAAAATTGAACCAGTCCTGCATTCCTGGTATAAATCCTAGTTGGTAATGGTGTAATATCCTGGGGATAACTTGTTGTAATCTCTTTGTTAATATTTTATTTAAGATTTTTGCCTTGATATTCATTAGCAAAATTGGTTTACAATTTTCTTTCTCCATTTTAACCTTACCTGGTTTCACTATCAGCACCATATCTGTGTCATAAATGGAATTTTTTTGGTTCCTTTTTTCCCTATGTTTTCAAATAATTAGCATAGTATTAAAATTAATTGCTCTTTAAATGTTGGTTAGAATTCATATATGGGTCCATCTGGCCCTGGAGATTTGTTCCTAGGGAGTTGATTAATAGTTTGTTCATTTTCTTTTTTTCTAGAATGGAACTATTTAAATAATGTATTTATTCTTCTGTTAATCTAGATAATCTATATCTTTGTAAGTATTGCTTGCTTTCACTTGGATTGTCAGATTTTTTATATAGAGTTGGGTAAAATCACTCCTAATTATTGTTCTAATTTTCCCTTTACTAATAGAAAGCTCTCCCTTTTCATTTTTTATACTAACTATTTGATTTTTTTCCTTTCATTTTTCTAATCAAACTAAATAAAACTATCTCTTTTGTTGATTTTTTCATAAAATTAACTATTTTCTTTATTAATTCAATAGTTTTTTTACTTCAATTATATTAATCTCCTCTTATTTTCAAAATATCAAATTTTGCATTTAATTGGGGGGTTTCATTTTTTTCTAGGTTTTTTTTTCATGCCCAATTCATTGATCTTTCTCTATTTTATGCAAGTAAGTATCTAGAGATATAAAATGTCCCCTAATAACTGCTTTGGCTCGTCCCATAAATTTTGGTATATTATCCCAATATTGTCATTCTCTTGGATGAAATTATCAATTGTGTTTATGATTTGTTGTTTTACCTCATTCTTTAGGATTAAATTATTTAGTTTCCAATTAACTCTTAGTCTATTTTCCACTGACTTTTTATTGCATGCAATTTTTATTGCATCATGATATGAAAAAAGGCATTTACTACTTATGATTTTCTGCATTTGATTTTGAAGTTTTTCTGCCCTAATAAATGATCAATTTTTGTAGAGGTTCAGCTGAGAAAAAAAGGATATTCCTTTGTTTCCATTCAATTTTTTTCCAAAGGCCTATCTATGCCTAACTTTTCTAGAATTCTATTTACCTACTTAACTTTTTCTCATTTATTTGTGGTTTGATTTATCTAGTTCTGAGAAAGCAAATGTGAGATCTTCCACTAGTATAGTTTGGCAGTCTAATTCTTCTTGCAACTCTCTTAACTTCTTCTCTAGGAATTTGGATGCTATACCACTTGGTGCATATGTATTTAGTATTGATTTTGTTTTATTATCTATGATACCCTTTAGCAATATGAAGTTTCCTTCCTTATCTCTTTTAATTAGATTTATTTTTTTTGCTTTTTCTTGATCTGAGATCCAGATAGCTACTCCAGCTTTTTTTTTATCTTCAGTTGAAGCATGATAGATTCTGCTCCAGCCATTTACCTTTTATCTATCTATCTATCTATCGATCGATCTATATCACTCTACTTTAAATGTGTTTTTTGTAAATAACATATTGTTGGATTATGGCTTTTAATCTAGTTTTCTATCTGCTTCTGTTTTATGGCAGAGTTCATCCCATTCACATTCACAGTTAAAACAACTAAATGTATTTCCTGCTATCTTATTTTCTCCAAGTTATACTTTTCTCTTTCCTTTCCACTTTTCCCTCCCCTCAAGTATTTCACTGGTTGACCAGCACCTCCCTCAAATAGCTCTCCCCTTTTATAGCCCCTTGCCCTTTCTTATACTTTTCCCTTTCTACTTCAGTTATTACCCCCTCTTTCTTTAGCCTTTCCCCTTCTAATTCCACATAAGGGAGACATGTTTCTTTGTGAAACTAAATATGTTTAAAATTCTCCATTCCAATGAGATATTTTATATTTTCTTCTATGTTTTGGTTTTGTTTGACTGGTTCTTGAATTCTCATTGAGTCATTCACTTCCAGTTGTTCAATTCTAATATTGAGTGAATTATTTTCTTGTTAACTTTTTTTCTCCTTTTGCATCTGGCCAATTGAACTTTTAAATGATTTTTTTTCTTTTAAATTGGCTTTTTTTCCCATTTTAAAATTTCTGTTTTTCAATGAATTGTTATCTTTTTCAAATCTATTTTGTAAATAATTATATGATTTTTTTCATTTCACTAAATCTATTTTTAATGAGTTTTCTTCATTTAATTTCTGTGTTTCCTTTTCCAAACTCTCTTGCAAAGTTCTTATTTCCTTTCTACATTTTTCTTCTAACTCTCTTTTGAGATCCTTTTAAAATTCTTCCAGGAGAGCCTTGTGAAATGGGAACCAACTCATATGACCCTTTGAGCTGAATATGGAGATGATTTGCCTTTAGGATCCTCAGGATTTGAGGTCTGTTTTCTTTCTTTGTAAAAAATATCTATGGTCAGAGTTCTTTTTTTCTAAAAGTTGTGGTTTTCTCTTAGGGCAAAGGGGAGATTGTCCGAAGCTTTCTCTACATCTGCAAGTGGCTTTACACTGGCCTGTCTTTTTGACAGTGGTTGGGCATGACTAAGTCCCTTGTTATTCTGGGGTTCAGAGGCTCACTATTTACCTTTTCTATTTGCATTTGTTATCTCACAGCTAATCTGTTGATTCCCTGGTATGTATCCAGGACAGAATAGCCAACACTGCTGTATTTTGGCTAAGAGTCTCCGGGCAGTTTCCCTGGTGCAAAGACACCATACTGTCCCATGTTCTTGTATTGTCCCTGCAATCAGTCATCTCCCCTCCCCTCCAATTTGATAGAAATAGACCCTTTCTGAATTTCTTCCAAAATATCTTCTGCTACAAATTTGTTACACTCCAAATATTTGTGGGTTCTGTAACTCCAAAATAAATTCAGAGACTTGATCTGGTGTTGATCTGAGGCCCACCAAGAGGTGCTCATATGAGGAACTGTCTACTCTCCACCATCTTGGCTCCACCCCTCTCTAAAACACTATTGATTAGAGAAGTGCAAATTAAGGTACCATTACATATCTTTCAAATTGGCTAAGATGACAGGAAATTATAATAACAAATGTTGGAGGGGATGAGGAAAACTGGAACACTAATACATTACTGGTAGAGTTGGGAACTGATCCAACCATTCTGTTGAGCAATATAGAACTAGTAGTCACAAGTGTGAAACCTACCTGCATATTGAAGAAGAGAAAGTAACAGAAACAAAACTGGGTGCTCTAATCCCTGGAGCAAAGTAATGATTTAATTTTAGCTTTTAGACCAGCATGTAAATTTATATTAGGATAGCCAGAGCAGAAATTCCAATCAAAAAGGAAACTGGAAGTTCAAGTGCCCTGAACCTACAGCACCTCCCACTGGAATAATAATGATTGAATGTGACAGCAGTCTACTGCAATTTTCAACACAAGATAAGCAAACAAACCCAATTTACTCAGGAACCTGAAAATCTGAGAATACGAAGACAATAATAAACTGACCTCTTTCTGAATTCACTTTGGGATGACTGCTAGCTTTCAGACACCCAAACTGAGTTGTGAAAGGATCAAAAGGATGGAAAAGGATAGAAGCTCAGTCCAGTCATCCCTGTCAGAACTAACATAAAGTCAAAAATTAAGAAATAGTTTGGAAAAATGAATAAACAACAACAAAAAATAATCCAATGCTAAAGAGATACTGTGATGAGAAAGAAATTCAAGAAACACAGAAAAAAATCAATGGCTTAAAAACAATTGAATGTGAAGTCTCAAATTAAAATTTCGGCTGGGATACATTTACATCATGAATTCCTAGAATAGTCAAAGCAAGGATTTTAAGAAGACCTACAGGCTTTTAAGACCAACTGAAAATAGTTGAAGAAAAATAAGAGAAGAGGTTAATGGAAGAAAAAAAATATGAAGAGTATCTTCAGCTAAGGAAAAAAGGTACCAAATCTTATTGAAAAAATATTTCCTTAAAAGTTAGAATTAGTCACATGGAGTGAATCACTCCATAATAAACTAAGTCAAAAATCTGAAAAAATAGAAGAAAATGTAAACTATCTCATTGAAAAAAATATAAGTATGTAGAGAAAAGAAAATGTAAGAATCTTTGAACTACCTGAAAGCAATAAACAAAAAAGAGTCAAATCATCATATTTTAAGAAATTACAAAACTGACCAGATATTTTAGAACTAAAGAAAGGTAGAAATTTTAAGAATTCACCACTCATCTCTTAAAAGAATATCTAAAATGACAACTCCCAGGAATATCACAACCATAACCCAAAGCTCTTGGCTGAAGGCAAGAAATATTCTAAGTATTCAGAAAGAAAGAATTCAAGTATTTGGGAGTCACCAATCACACAAGATTTAGAAAGTTTGGAATATGCTACTCTAAAAAGCAAATGTTTTAAATTAAGAATCAAAAACAATGTATCCAGAAAAAAAATTGGTATAATCCTACAAGGGGATAATGTATATATGATGAAATAAAGGACTTTTAAGTTTCTTGATGGAAAGAACAGAACTCAGTCAAAAATATAGTCAAGAATAAAGTCACAGGAGTCGAGAGAAACAAAAACATGAGATTGAACTGTTTAGTTGCCTATATTGGGAGATGATACACATAACCCCTTACAAAATTGTCATATTCAGGGTTTATGAGGGACCCTAATTGGACAGAAAGAAGTAACTAGTGGGAGTGTATCATGGATGTAATTGTATTTAGATGATCTCAACAGAAAATGGAAGTAAAGAAAAAGAACGTAGTAGGAGAAGAAGAGAGACAGAGAGATAAAAGCTGAATGTGGAAAATTATCTCACATAAATGGAGTATGCAAGAATTTTATCAATAGAAAGATCAGTGGAGGGCATAGGTAACACCAGAACCTCATTTTCTTCTGATTTTATAAAGGATGGACAAATACAAATATACACAGTTAGGTAAAAAGATTCATCTTACCCATTGGGAAATAGGAGAGGAAAAGGTTAATGTTTAAAAAAAAAAAAAGGGAGGTGAGAGCAAATTAAAGCAAGTATTAACATAAGCAAAAGAGACTTAAAGAGGGAGCAGAAGGAAAAGAAAGGAATAAGATAAGAAAATAGGACAGAGGGAAATAATTAGCATGTATAACTATGAATTGTGAATAGAATGAATTTATCCACAAAATGGAACAAGATAGCAGAATACTTTAGAAACCAGAATCCATTAATATATTTTTATAAGAAACTCCTTTGAAATAGAAAGAGATATACAGAGTTAAAATAAGAAGTTGGAGCAAAATTCATTTTGTGTCAGCTGAAACAAAAAAGGGTGGGTTAGGGAGTGCAATCATGATCTCATAAAAAAAAAGCAAAAAGTCCCATTTAAAAGAAATAAACAGAAAAGCTACATTTGTTAAAAGGCACCATAGACAACGAATCAATATCAATACTAAACTCATATGCACCAAATTGCAGAGTATCAGAATTTTTATGTGGGCAATGTGCCAAGAGAAGGAATTTAGAAAAAATCTCCTTGAAAGAGATTCAATTTATTCATGCCATGAGAACCTCAGGCACAAACGTAACACATTTGTTAAAATACTATTTTATATAAAATCTATTAGTATATTTTTGAAAAATAGTGTGGCAAAATAATGTACTTGGAATCAGAACATCTAGGTTCAAATCTTTAGTCACAGACTTAGTAAGAGTCTAAAGTGCATTAAGCAACTCACTTAATCACTCTGAGAGTCCATTTTTTTAATCCACAAAAGGAGGATAATAATGAACCAAAATCAATATCAACAGTTTCTTGTGAGAAAAGCACATAGTAAACCTGAATGTGTAAATGTATTAATCTAGTATATTCCATCTTAACATTTGATTTCCATGAAGAAAAGGCCCATGTCCCATTTAATTTTTGTGTTACATACAAAACATAGAACAGACTTTAGTTTGAAGATTTTATATTACCCCCCTACACACACACACACACACACACACACACACACATACACAGAAACACCTCTAAGCACAATATGTTGAGTTGCTAGAAGTTCATATTCACAGGCAGTTGAAAAATGATTTAATGAAATGACATAGAAATTGAGATTGAAAATACCTACAGCATATTGTATGGAAAGGAAAGAAAGAATAAGGAAGGAAGAGAAGAACGAAGGAAGGAAGAGAAGAAGGAAGGAAAGGAGGAAGAAAAGAAGGAGGGAAGGAAGGAAAGGAAGGAAGGAAGAAAGGGAAGGGAAGGAAAGGGAAGGGAAGGGAAGGGAAGGGAAGGAAAAAGGAAACAAAGAGAGAGAGAAAGAAAGAAAGGGAATCAATGTTCCAAATAACATAGAAATCTCAAGTTGTTTTGGTGGAAGATGTGACAAACAGGAGGCTTTGATATTCTGAGAGTAAGAGTAATTTAAAGTTACATGCAGAAAATTTCTAAATAAGCTCTGGATGGATACAAATTATGTCTAATGTGAAGTCTTAATGAGCTAACAATATTGAAGATCTTCTAAGGCAGGGCACACAAATGTGGGACACTAAGTTATAAAGAATATACCTTTGCCTGTACATGAACTTGAATCTGTCATTTCTGTAGCATTGGAACTGCCCCCATCAACACAGGGAAATAATAATTCAGTTATAATTAAGTCTTACAGAGTTGTCAGGGAAGAAAAAGCTAGTCTGACTTGCTAAAGCTCACATAGCTACTGACTGTCAGAATACCAGCACCATATTCTGCAGAAAATAACACTTCTCCCTTATACATAATAGCTACTTAATAACTATTTATCAAAATGATTTTTGAAAATTAAGAGTCACAATTTGAGAAATGTAAAAGTTCTTTAAAAGAACAGGGAAGCCAGTAATATAAATTGCTAGTTCTGTGCTCTTTGATCAGGCTGACCTTTCCTTTTTGCATCACAAATGCATAATGAATTTTAATGGTTTAATCTTATATAAATGTTTATGTTTAATAACTTAGAATAGTATTTATCTGGTAGAGAAAATAGATTTCACCTTAAAAATAAATGTGAAATATCTGTTTATCCCAGAGGTCATACAGGTATAACTAGAAAAACATCTCATTTTTTAAACAGCTCAAAATTTCTATTTCCCAATAGAACCTGGTGGTTCTATAAGCAAATGATCAACCTAACTTTATGGATTCTAAATTAATTAATGAAGTCATTAGTTGGAAGACCTTTAAGCAAAAGACATAAAGTGTCTCAATAGTTTATATTACACTCTCAGAATGTGAATTGAGCTAACACCAAATTTTCCAATGCACTAGAATGAGATGGTAAGCAAACACAGAGGAAAATAAAACTAAATTGTAAAGTGAAACAAAGGGATTGTAAGAAATTCAATAATGATACATGAAACAGAATAGAGAACAGAAGATTTGTTATATAAATGTCATTCACGATTATATATGCTTTTGTTCTATGTCTTCATGCCATACATGCACACGTGCGTGCACGCACACACACACACACACACACACACACACATACACACACCTACCTCCCCAACTCCAGGCATTCTCTTCCAAAATAAAACTATAAAAATTCTAACAGAGAATAATTCAAAAAAGGCTAACTGTATACATATTTTTCATATATTTATTCATGTATGTGCTGTTTCTCTCTTTAAATTATAATATAATCTTATAAAATCCTTGAGGGCAGACAATGTTTTATTTTTGCTTTTATATACCTAGCATCTGGCATAGAAAACTAGAAAAAGTATGAATCTTACCAAATACTTTTTATGACAGAGTCATAGTGATGATACCAAAACTAGGTAGGGTAAAAACAGAGAAAGAAAATTATAGACCAATATTCATAATGAATATTGATGCAAAAATCTTAAATAAAACATTAACAAAGAGATTGCAGAAAGTTATCACCAGGATAATACACCATGACCAAGTAGGATATATGGCAGGAATACAGACCTGGTTCAATATTAAGAAGACAATTAGCCTAATTGACTATATCAATAACCAAACTAACAAAAATCTCATGATTATCTCAATAGATGCAGAAAAAGCATTTGACCAAGTCCAATGCCCATTCTTATTGAAAACACTAGAAGTACAGTAATGAATAAAGTTTTCTTTAAAATAATCTTTAAAATAAAGAAAATAATTTTCTTTAAAATAATTATTTAAAATAATTACTGATATTTAAAACCATCAGTAAACATCATATGTAATGGGAATGACCTAGAAAAATTCCCTGTAAGATCAGGAGTGAAACAAAGTTGCCCACTATCACAATTACTATTCAATATTGTATTAGAAATGATAGCTTTGACAATAAAAAAAGAAAAAGAAATTAGAGTAGGTAATGAAGAAAGGTAAAGAAGAACTGATTCAACCATTCTGGAGAGCAATTTGGAACTATGTCCAAAGGACTATCAAATTACCACTCTTTGAAAATGATATGATGGTATATAGAGAGCATCTTAGAAAATTAAATGAAAAACTAACCACTTTAGCGACATTGCAGGATACAAAATAAATTCAAAGAAATCACCAGAATTTTTATGTTATCAACAAAATCCAACAGCAAGAGATACAAAGAGAAATTCCCTTTAAAATATCTATAGGCAATGTAAAATATTTGGCAGTCTACCTGGCAAGGCAAAGACAGGAACTATTTGAACACAATTACAAAACACTTTTCATACAAGAAATGTCAGAACTAATCACTTGGAATAATATCAAGTCCTCATGGGTAGGCTGAAGTAATATAACAAACATGACAATACTCCCAAAATTGATCTACTTATTCAGGGCCATACTAATCAAACTCTTAAGTAATTATTTTATAGAGCTGGAAAAAAAGTTCATCTGGAAAAACAAAAGGTCAAGGATTTCAAGGGACTTAATTTTAATGCAAATTAAGGTGGTGTAGTTATACCAGGTGTAAAACTATATTATAAAGCAGTAGTCATCAAAACTATTTGGTACTGGCTAAGAAATAGAGTAGTTAATCAGTAGAATAAGACTCAATTTTCAATGACTATAGTAATTTAGTGTTTATAAACCCAAGATCCCAGCTCCTGCCATAAGAACTTAATATTTGATAAAAAAAATCATTGGGAAAATTGGAAATTAGAATAGCAGAAAGTAGGCATTGCACCACTCCTGACACCTTATACCAAGAGAAGATTGAAATGGGTTCATTATTTATACAAAGTGATATTATAAGCAAATTAGAAGAACAAAGGATAGTCAACTTCTCATATCTGTGGAGAAAGAAGGAATTTGTGGCTAAAGAAGAATTGGAGTACATTATAGATTGTTTTGATTGTATTAAGTTTAAAAGCTTTTGTGCAGACAGAACTAATGTAGACAAGATTAGAAGGGAAGCAATAAATTGAGAAAAAAATTTTACATTCAAAGGTTCTGATAAAAGCCTCATTTCTAAAATATAAAGCAAATTGACTCAAAGTTATAAGAATTCAAGCCATTCTCCAATTGATAGATGGTCAAAGAATATAAAAAAAAAAATAAAATGAAGAAATTGAAACCTTTTCTAGTCATATGGAAAGGTGCTCTAGATCACTTGTGATCAGAGAAATACAAATTAAGACAACACAGGAAAAGATAACAACAAATGCTGCAGGGAATATGGTAAAACTTGGACACTGATACATTGTTAATGGAGTTGGGAACTGATTCAACAATTCTGGAGAGCAATTTGAAACTATGCTCAAAGTACTATTAAATTTTGCTCTATTTGATCCAGTAACATCGCCACTAGGCCTGTTTCCCAAAGAGACCATAAAGGAGGGAAAGGTATGCACATGGGTAAAAATATTTGTGCAGCCCTTTTTGCAGTGGGAACTGAAAAATGAGTGAAAGCCCATCAGTTAGAGAATGGCTAAATGACTTTTGATATATAAATGTTATGGAATATTATTGTTCTATAAGAAACATTCAGCAGGGTGATTTCAGAGAAGCCTGGAGACAAGTGAACTAATACTAAACAAAGTGAGTAATCATTGTACATGGCAACAGCAAGATTATATGATGATCAATTCTGATGATCATGGCTCTTTTCATCAGCAATGTGATTCAAACTAGTCCCAATGGTCTTGTGATGAAGAGAGCAACCAGAGAGAAAACTATGGGAACTGAGTATGGATCACAACATAGTATTTTCATTATCTTTGTTGTTTGCTTGCATTTTGTTTTTTATCATTTTTTTTCTTTTTTGATCTGATTTTTCTTGTTCAGCATGAAAATTGTGGAAATATGTATAGAATAGTTGCTCATGTTTAACATATATTTTATTACTTTCTCTCTAGGGAAGTGGATGAGGGAAAGGAAGGGGAAAATTTGGAACACAAGGTTTTGTAGGAGTGAATGTTGAAATTCACTATGCATGTGTTTTGAAAATAAAAAGCTTTAATAATAAATTTTTAAAAAGGGCAGCTAGGTGGCGCAGTGGATAGAGCACCAGCTCTGAAGTCAGGAGGACCTGAGTTCAAATCTGGTCTCAGACACTTAACATTCCCTAGCTGTGTCACCCTGGGCAAGTCACTTAACCCCAATTGCCTCAGCAAAAAGCAATAATAATAATAATAATAATAATAAATAAAAAAGAAAGAAGAAAGTGACTTTTGGAACTTAAAATCCTTTGTACATGTTTCCAGCATCATATGGAAAGAGGGATGCACAGGTAGGTCAGACTACAATATTAGGAATGAAAAATAAAAATAATAACTGGTAAATAATAGCAAGAGATACCTCATCTTGGTGTGACAATCAGTGGGGATATTGTGGTACATGTCTTGTCCCTGCAAGTCGATAAAAGGAACAGAGAAAGCTGGAGGGGGAAAGAAGAAGCTAAAATGATAAAAAAAAATTGAGAAATGAAATGTGTCAAGAGTGATAGAGAGGACATGATGTATCTCCAGGAGTCCAAAGAAAGGAGAACTGGTGGATATGTGATCACAGCCTATAAATTTAAGTTAAAGATATAAATGAAGGAAAGGACTTATTCAAAGACTCAGAATGCAGTAGGGGAAAGATCAGTTCCCTAAAGCTGAAGAAAAGAAACTTTGAGCTTGATATTTGGAAAAAGATTCTTAGTAGTTCAGGAAATTGAACAATGGCCTAAACTCCCTTGGGGAGGGAAGGGAGAGACTTGAAGTGCTCTCACTGTAGGCTCTTTGGAATAATGTTGGTCACGTGAAGTATCAGTAAGATCCCTGCATATATTTAATTATAAGAGAAACTGAAATGATCTCTATTTTCCTTGCCCATCCCTGTCTCTAATATCTGGAATGCTATGCTATTTTTTTTTTCAAAGGATGCCAAATGCATACTTTGCTTGATCGAACACAATGACTCCCTTGGATTTTTTTAAAGTTTAGTGGGTCAACAATGCACATTCCAAGTTCAGACTTAAATGTGTGTGAAAGAATTGTGATAGTCCATTGGATAAATGCATACCTAGAGAATTTTGTGAAATGAATTGTGCATAGCGATGGCAGAAATCTCTAAAGGTTTAGCAAGGTACCCAAGTGTGAATATAGTTTATCAGAGCATTTCTAAATACTATAATCCATCTACTTCCACATGCATATGAGAATGTATTCCTTCACACATATTATATGTGCTGTTTTTAAGTATTTAGTACATTCTTATATTTTCTTGGCTGAAGACACACCAATAAATGCTACTTTTCAGCATATTTTCTGGTGATTTCAGCTATAATCCCCTGTACAAAGCATCTCCCTCTCTTCCTTCTTACCTCCCTCCCTTCCTCTTTTTCTCTCTCTCTTTCTCTCTGTCTTACTCTCTCTCCTCTTCCTTTCTTCATTTCCTTCCTTCTTTCTCTCTCATACACACACACATGCGCACACACACACACAAAAATTCTATTTAAAGTGAAATTGAAAATTGCCTTTTTTTTGAACATTAAATACAGTAAGTATAAAGTTTGACTAAGCAGGAAAGAATGAATGAATAAAAAGAATTTATTAAGTGCTTATAGTAGTAGGTGCTAAACATTGGGCATATTGCTACAACAGCAAGACTTCTAACCTCCAAGGTAGACACATTTCAATAGGAAAACATAGTATATAAGGGATAGGTTGCCATTCAAGGAGGTTTTATTTGGAGAGGCAATGAGATGAATAATTTTCTTGCTGTCCCCAGAGCAAAAGATTTAAAGCTCATAGAGAAGTAGAAAAGTATAAGGGATAGGAAGAAAAATCTGAGAAGACACAAAGAAGCAAGGAAGATGCCAAGATCACTATTAGTTTGGAAGACTGAATGAGATGTTAATGGGATATTCTGTGTGGGGTCTGGAACTCACAACATAGAAAACAGCATACCTGTGGACAGACTGATTTACCAATCCAGACAGCATAGGAACTAAGACAGAGGATTCAAAGTTGAGAATATTGTCAGCCAGGGAGTGGTCAGGCCTAACCAGGATGCGGTAATTTAAATAAAGAAGTAGCAATGAAAATGGCAAGACAGCCATGCTGAAGAGATAAACAGGAGATGAAACTTCATCTAAGTAGATAATTTAATGTCCATAAAGAATTTTGCAGATTCTGGGTCTCCTTGTTAGAAAACATGGAAATCAACACTCTCACTACCAAAAATCGATATGACCAGAGAACTCCCTGTTGACTAAATTATTTCTTTGCTAAATAAATCTTTTGATATAGTCTGTAGCAGGTACAGCCCTTATTGAAATGTTTTAATACCATATCAATGATTATTTCTTAATACATTTTAAGAACATAAATTATAAAACAATTATTAAAGATGAACAATATAGCAAATACTGTTATTTGCAATGGGGATATATATCCAAAATATAGGCAGTACCTGCCTCTAAGGAGCCTTCAAGAATTGTTTTTAAAAAAGTGAAGAAAACAGCATAGCAAAATGGTGACTAGAAAATGTTATTTTGATCTAGAAATTGACAGATATGGTGAATGGATCCATAAGAAAGTGAATTAATGTTTTAAGATGGAAAATGCCAGGCAAATGAATCATTTTCAGATTTTTGAGAAGTTATAATTATTTCTTTTCATTTACCAAATACAACTTAAAATCATTCTGGCACTGAAGACTCTTCAGCACCTCCAACATCCTTTGTGTGTGTGTGTGTGTGTGTGTGTGTGTGTGTGTGTGTGTGTGTGTGTGTTATTTATACTCTTTCTTTAAGACTTTTTTGTTACAGAACTACTTAGTATTGAAAATTGAGGGAAATTTATTTTATGTAAGGGAAAACATTTATTTTAACAAAGAATAAAAGATAATTTTACTGTTACAAATAAACAGTTTGATATCTAGAAGGAATAGGAAAATTGATTTAATAAGTAACTAAACTTTCAGAAAAAAAATTGAGCAGATTTGAACAGAAAATTAAGAATGATGTAAATAAAAATCACTCAAATAAATTTATGAATAATATAAAATATCTCTTCATTGTGAAAAGTTTGATGCTTAAAAAAAAGAAAAACCTCTTATTAAAAACTGGAGAAGAGAGCCATAGTGGTGGAGATCAGACAGGAGTCTCTGTAACCTCCTCTAACCTCCCCTCAAACCAACAACATATGAAGCCTCTAGACTGATTTTGAAGCAAAAAAATCCACAATATCGGAAGAACAACACGATTCTAGAAGAAGATACTCTGGAAGAACCTCAAAACAGGTCTGTTTTAATTGGGCAGGGGGGTGGTCTGCTGAACCCAGACTGCAGTGCAGGGAGACTGGGGCGGGGAGCTGGAGCAGGGAGCTGGAACAGGAGTCGGAACAGGAGTGGGAGTGTTGTGATTTTCACACACCTGGGAGTCTTCTGCGGGCCTCTTGGACCAATCTGTCCTGATTGTGGGCAGGTGGTTTGGAGGGTCTGCCTTTTGAGGGGGATATATTGTGAACCACTGAACCCCTGATGAGCATCAGACCTAGCTGCCATTACACAGCACCTTAAAGCAATCAATCAAACAACAGGACTGATCAGCACCAGAAATAATTCAATCAGAGGAGCTGCCCAGTACCTGAAATAATTCAATCAGCAGAACCGCCCCAGGGTAAACTAAAGCAGAACTGCCCAGCACCTGGCATAACTCAATCAGCAGAACTGCCCCAGGGCAAATTAAAGCAGCTGTCCCACCTTTGACCTAAACAGACCTCACACCTTTAAAAAAAAATGAATAAAAAACCAAAAAGAGCTCTCACCATAGACAACTTTTATGGAGAGAGGGAAGAACAGACCTCAAATCCTGAGGCCCCTAAAGGTAAAGCAACTCCAGAAAAAGCCCCAAAGAGAGACATAAGTTGGTCTCCATGTCACAAGGCTTTCTTTGAAGATTGAGTTAGAAGAAACATGGGGAAACAAAATGAGATCACTGCAAAATAAAATAGAAAAAATGGAAAAAGAATGCAATGAACAAAAAATGTAATTAGTCAATTGCAAAAGGAACTAAAAACAGTAACTGAAGAAAATAAGACATTAAAAATTAGAATCGAACAATTGGAAATGAGTGACTCATCAAGACTTCAAGAATCAGTCGAACAAAAACAAAAAAATGAAAAGATAGAGAAAAACATGAAATATATCCTAGGAAAAACAACTGACCTGGAAAATAGATCTAGGAGAGACAATCTAAGGATTATAGGGCTTCCTGAAAGCCATGATGAAAAAAAGAACCTAGACACTATCTTCCAGGAAATCATAAAAGAAAACTGCCCTGATATTTTAGAACCAGAAGGCAAAATACACCTTGAAACAATCCACCGATCACCTCCTGAAAGAAACCCAAAAATTAAGTCCCCCAGAAATATTGTGGCTAAATTCCAGAACTATCATACCAAGGAAAAGATATTACAAGAAGCCAGAAAGAAACAATTTAAATATCGGGGAGCTACAATTAGGATCACACAGGACCTAGCAGCTTCTACTTTGAAGGATCGAAGGGCCTGGAATCAGATATTCTGAAGGGCAAAGGAACTGGGATTACAGCCAAGAATAAGTTACCCAGGTAGATTGAGCATTATCTTCCAGGGAAGAAGATGGTCATTCAATGATATAGGATAATTTCACCTATTTCTACTGAAAAAACCAGAACTGAACAAAAAATTTGATCTACAAACACAGAACACAAGAGAAACATAAAAAGGTAACAAGAAAAAAAAACTCTTGAGAACTATATTTATGTTATAGATACTTATAGAATGAGGGTTGATTTTATGAAGCTATTATTACATTGTGATTATGATATGATTACTGTGATTTTATGATTATTATGATATGATTACTGTGATTTTATGATTATTATGATATGTTTATGGTGATATTATGATTATTATGCTATGATAAACTGAAAAAGAAATTAGAGGTAGAAAAGAGATAACACTGGAAGAAGAGGAAAAGGAGGTAAAATAAGGGAAATTACATCACATGTAGAGGCAAAGAAAAACTATAATGATTGAGGGGAGAAAAGGGAGGGGAATGGGAATTGGGTTAATCTCCATCTCATCAGATTTGGCTCAGAGGGAATAA
>JAJPUD010001603.1:358476-380081 GCA_023553655.1 Myrmecobius fasciatus
AGAAGAAGAAGAAGAAGAAGAAGAAGAAGAAGAAGAAGAAGAAGAAGAAGAAGAAGAAGAAGAAAGAAGAAAGAAGAAAGAAGGAGAAAGAAGAAGAAGAAGAACAACAACAACAACAACAAGGGAGAGAGGGAGGAAGGGAGAGACAGAGAAAGACAGAGGGGAAACTTGCTCATAAAACAAAAGCAGAAAGTAGAATGAATGAATTAAAAACCAGAATCCTATAACATATCCTATAACATAACATAAAAGAAATATATCTGAAGCATAGAGACAAAGAACAAAACTAAGAAGCAGTATAAACCATTGTGCTTCAGCTGAAGTAAAAAGAAAAAATAGGGGTAGCAATCATGAATTCATACAAGGCAATATGAAAAATAGATCTAAATAAAAGAAAGTAGTAGGGAAACTCCATTTTGCTAAAAGACACACTAGATAATGAAGACATTCAAAAAATAAAAATAAATTTGCCAAATGATACAGCAGTCAAATTCTTTTTTTTTTTTGGGGGGGGGGTTTCTACTATCAATTTTTTTTCTTTATTAAAGCTTTTTATTTGCAAAACATATGTATGGGTAATACTTCAATATTGATCCTTACAAAGCTTTCAGGTACAAATTTTCCCCCTAGTTCCCACCTTTCCCCTAGATGGCAGGAAGTCCACTACATGTTAATTATGTTAAAATACTTGACAAATCAAATATATGTATACCTACTTCCACAATTATCTTGTTGTGCAAGAAAAATCGTATCTAAAAGAAAAAAAATCTGAGAAAGGAAACACAATGCAAGCAAACATCAATATAGAGTATGAAAATGTTATATTGTAGTCCACATTTCATATCTCTCTTTCTGGGTGTATATGGCTTTCTTCACTAAACAATTGGAACTGGTTTGAAACATTTCATTGTTGAAGAGAGCCATGTTCATCAGAATTGATCATCATATAGTATTGTTGTTGCCTTGTATAATAATCTCCTAGTTCTGCTCATTTCACTCAGCATCAGAGCAGTCAAATTCTTAACAGAAAAGTTAAATGATTTACACAATAAAATAGAAAGTTATACTAGTAGAGGGCCTCAATTATCCATTCTCAACTAGATAAATTTAACTAAAAAAATCAGAAAAGAAGTTAATTAGATGAATAAAATTGTAATACATTTAGATGTGATAGATCTCTGGAGAAAGCTGAGTAAGAATGGAAAGGAATATGCCTTTTTCCCCCTACTGGTACATATCACCTACATAAAAATTGACCATTTATTAGGATATAAAATCTTCACACATAATTACAGAAAAACAGAAGTATCAAATGCATCCTTTTCAGATCATAAAGCAATAAAAATTATATTTGATAAAAAAAACTTGTGGAAACAAAGTTTAATAATTTAATCTTAAAGAATGAGTGGGCCAAAGAACAAACCACTGAAACAACCAACAGTTGCATTAAGAATGACAACAATGAAAAACCATTAAAAAACCTATGAGATGTAGCCAAGGCACTACTTAGGGAAAATTTATATCTCTAAATGCTTATATCAATAAAAGAGAGAAAAGGCATCAAAAATTGAAAATTCTAAAAATCAAAGGAGAGAGTAATACAATTGAAAGTATGAAAACTATTGAATTAATAAATAAAACTAAGGCTCTGGTTTTGTGAAAATAAAAACATAGAATACAAATCATGTGTTAATTTCACTTAAAAAGGAAGAAAACCAAAAGACCAATATCAAAAATATAAAGATAAATTCAGCACTAATATTAAAGCAATTATTAGGAGCTATTTTGCCAATTATATATCAATAAATCTAACAACCTAAATTAAATGGATAAATTTTATGAAAACAACATAAACATAAAATTGCAGATTAACAGAAGAGTAAAAAGAATACTTAAATAATACTATCTTAGAAAAAGAAACTGAACAAGTGAATAATAAATTCCTAAGGAAAAAAAAAAACACAACTCTACCACATAATTAAAAACAAACAATTCCAAAACCAAAAATGTTATCAAGAAAAACAGGCAAAAAAAGAGCACTTCCAAATTACTTTTACAAGACATATATGGTACTGATACCTAAACCAGGAAAAGCAGAAACAGAGAAAGAAAACTACAGATCAATTTTCCTCACAAATATTGATGAAATACATAAATAAGATATGATCAAATAGATTATTGCAACACACAAAGATCAGGTGGGATTTATCCTGTGAATGAAGAGGTAGTTCAATGTTAGGAAAACTATCAGTAAAAAAAAGGAAAAAATCAAAAAACAAAAACAAACAAAACAAACAAACAAAAAACAGATCATGTAATTATTTCAACAGATGGAGGGAAAAGATTATTTTTTTTACAAAATCTAATAAGCATTATTATTAAAAAGACTAGAAAGCATAGGAGCAATTTCTGGGGGTGGAGCCAAGATGGCAGAGAAGAGACACATCTCTGTAACATCCTCTAACTTTCCCTCAAACCAACAGTAGATGAAGCCTCTAAACTAGTTTTGAAGTCAAAAAATCCACAAATATTTGGATTACAAAACATTTCTAGAAGATGATACCTTGAAAGAACTTCAGAACAGGTCTGTTTCAATTGGGCTAGGGGGAAGAAAGGGGAAAAGGCTATGGTCTGCCAAACCCAGACAACAGGGAGACCAGGGCAGGGAGCTGGAGCAGAGAGTTGGAGCATTGTAGCTTCCATGAACCTGGAGTTCTTCTCTGGGCCTCTTGGGACAATCTGTCCCAATTGTAAGTAGGTAGTTTGGAAGATCTGCCTTCTGTAGGGGGTAGTTTGTGAGCCATTGAGCCCCTGAAGAGCACCTGACCTAACTACGATTACACAGCCACCAAAAGCAATCAATCAATCAGCAGAACTGCCCAGCATTGGAAATCAATTAGTCAATCAGCAGAACTGCCCCAGAGCTAATTAAAGCAGCTGTCCCTCCTTTGCCTTGAACAAACCTCAAGTCTTAAAAAATAAAAAAGAACTTTCACCATAGATAGCTTTTATCATGAGAAAGAAGAACAGACCTTAAATCCTGAGGTCTCTAAAGGTAAAACGACTCCAGAAAAAGTCCCAAAGGGAGACATAAGCTGGTCCCCATCTCACAAGGCTGTCTTTGAAGATTGCATAAAGGATCTTAAAAGAGAGTTAGAAGAAAAATGGGGGAATGAAATGAGATCATTGCAACAATGAATGGTGAAAGCACATAATCCCCTACAAAAGATATATGAAAAAGACACCAATTCACTGAAAAACAAAAGTGATGAAATGGAAAAAGAATGCAATGAGCAAAAAAACTCAATAGGCCAATTGCAAAAGAAGCTACAAAAGATAACTGAAGAAAATAATACACTAAAAATTAGAACTGAACAAATGGAAGTGAATGACTCAATAAGACTTCAAGAATCATTCAAACAAAAATTTAAAAAATGAAAGAATAGAAGAAAATATGAAAAATCTCCTAGGAAAAACAACTCACCTAGAAAATAGATCTAGGAGAGACAATCTAAGGATTATTGGACTTCCTAAAAGCCATGATGGAAAAAAAAAAAAACCCTAAACACTATCTGACAGGAAATCATAAAAGAAAACTCCCTTGATGTTTTAGAATCAGAAGATAAAATAGCCATCAAAAGAATGCACTGATCAGCTGAAAGAGACCCCAAAATTAAATTCCAAGGAATCTCATGGCTAAATTTCATAACTATCGTATGGAGGAAAAGATATTGCAAGCAGCCAGAAAGAAGCAATTTAAATACTGAGGAGACACAATTAGGATCACCCAGGAACTAGCAGCTTCCACCTTAAAAGATAGAAGGACCTGGAATCTGATATTCAGAAAAACAAAGGAACTTGGATTACAGCCAAGAATAAGTTTTCAGCTAAAATGAGCATTATCATTCAGGGAAGAAGATGTACATTAAATGATATAGGTGAAGTTCATCTATTTCTTTTCTTTTTTTTTTGCTTTTTCTGAGGCAATTGAGGTTAAGTGACTTGCCCAGGGTCACACAGCTAGGGAATGTTAAGTGTCTGAGACCAGATTTGAACCCAGGTTCTCCTGACTTCAGGGCTGGTGCTCTATCCACTACGCCATTTAGCTGCCCCAGTTCGTCTATTTCTAATGAAAAGACCAGAACTGAACAAAAAAAAAAAAAAATCACCTCCAAACCCAGAACTCAAGAGAAGCGGAAAAAGATAAAAAGGAAAAAACTCTTGAGAACTATATTTCTATTATGGGTATACTTAGAGAATGTGGGTAAAAATTAGAGGTAGAAAAGGGATCATACTTGAAGAAGAGGAAAAAGGAGTTAAAATAAGAGAAATTACATCTCACAAAGATGAAAAAAAACAACTATAATTGAGGGAAAGAAGGGAGGGGAATGAGCACTGTGTGAATCTTACTGTCATAAAATTTGGCTCTAAGAAAGAATTTCAGACATATTTGGTATCACAAAGAAATTTGTCTCAACTTATATGGAAATAGGAGGGAGAAGGGGAAAAGAAAGGGAAAGACTAATAGAAGCGAAAACAGAAGAATTAAGGGAAAGGTGTTAAAAAAAAGAGGGGGAAGGGGCCCTAAAGGGGGAGGACTGTTTGAGGGAGGTGGTCAAGAGTGGTCATCAAAAGCAAAATACTGGGAAGGAAAGAAAGGAGATAGGAAAGAGAAAAGCATAACCTAGGGTAAATAAGACGGCAGGACATACACAATTAGTTATTTTAATTGTGAATGTGAATGGGATGAACTCTCCCATAAAACAGAAGTAGATAGCAGACTGGATTAAAACCCAGAATTGAAAAATGTGTTGTTTACAAGAAATACATTTAAAGCATAATGATGCATACAGATTGAAGGTAAAGGGTTGGAGGAGAACATATTATGCTTCAAATGAATAAAAAAAAGCAGGGATAGCAATCCTGATCTCAGATCAAGTAAAAGCAAAGATAGTTTTAATTAAAAGAAACAAGGAAGGAAAGTATATCTTAATAAAGGGTACCATAGATAATGAAGCAATATCAATGCTAAACATATATACACCAAGTGGTATGGCATCCAAATTCCTAGAGAGAAGAGTTAAGAGAGATACAAGAAGAAATAGACAGCAAAACTAAAATAGTGGGGAATATCAACCTTGCTCTCTCAAAACTAGATAAATTGAACTACAAAATAAATAAAAAGAAGTTAAGGAGGTAAACAAAATGTTAGAAAAGTTAGGTATGATAGATCTTTGGAGGAAATTAAATGGAGACAGAAAGGAGTTTGCTTTTTTCTCACCAGTTCATGGAACTTACACAAAAATTGACCATGTATTAGGGCACAAAAACTTCAAAATCAAATGCAGAAGGGTAGAAATAGTAAATGCATTTTTTCAGATCATGATGCAATAAAAATCACATGCAATATAAGGCCAGAAGAAAATAGACAAAAAGTAATTGGAAACTAAATAATCTCATCCTCAACAATTAATGGTTAAAACAGCAAATTACAGACACAACTACTCATTTCATCCAAGAGAATGACAACAATGAGACAACATACCAAAATTTATGAGATGCAGTCAAAGTGGTAATAGGGGGAAATTTTATATCTCTAGAGGCTTACTTGCATAAAATAGACAAAGAGAAAATCAATGAATTGGGCTTGTAACTAAAAAAGCTAGACAAAGAACAATTAAAAAACCCCAAAAGCCAAACTTGAAATCCTAAAAATAAAAGGAGAGATTAATAAAATTGAAAGTAAAAATAAAACTATTGAATTAATAAATAAAACTAAAAATTGATTTTATGAAAAAATGAACAAAATAGATAAACCTCTAGTTAATTTGATTAGAAAAAGAAAAGAGGAAAATCAAATTGTTAGTCTCAAAAATTATAAGGGAGAACTTTCCACCAATGAAGAGGAAATTAGAGCAATAATTAGGAGTTACTTTGCCCAACTTTATGCCAATAAATTTGATAACCTAAATGAAATGGAGGAATACCTGCAAAAATACAGATTGCCCAGAATAACAGAAGAGGAAATAAATTACTTAAATAGTCCCATTTTGAAAAAAGAAATAGAACAGGCTATTAATCAACTCCCTAAGAAAAAATCCCTAGAACAAGATGGATTAACATATGAATTCTATCAAACATTTAAAGAACAATTAACTCCAAAACTATATAAACTATTTGAAAATATAGGGAAGGAAGGACTCCTACCAAATTCCTTTTATGACACAGACATGGTACTGATACCTAAACCAGTTGGATGAAAACAGAGAAAGAAAATTATAGACCAATCTCCCTAATGAATACTGATGCAAAAATCTTAAATAAAATATTAGCAAAGAGATTATAGAAAATCATCCCCAGGATAATGCACTATGATCAAGTAGGTTTTATATTAGGAATACAGGGATGGTTTAATATTAGGAAAACTATTAGCATACTTGATTATATCCATAACCAAATTAACAAAAAAAAATGACTATTTCAATAGATGCAGAAAAAGTATTTGATGAAATTCAACATTGATCCCTATTAAAAACAATACACAGTATAGGAATAAATGGACTTTTCCTTAAAATAGCCAGTAGCATCTATTTAAAACCATCATCTAGCATCATATGAAACCATTCCCAATAAGATCAGGAGTGAAACAAGTTTGCCCACTATCACCATTACTATTCAATATTGTATTAGAATTGTTAGCTTTACAAGAGATACAAAAAGAAATTCCATTCAAAATAACTGTTGATAGTATAAAATATTTGAGAATCTATCTGCTGAGGAAAAGTCAGGAACTATACAAACTAAACTATAAAACACTTTCCACACAAATAAAGTCAGACCTAGTCAAGTGGAAAAACATCAAGTGCGCATGGGTAGGCTGAGTGAATATAATAAAAATGACAATACTACCCAAACTAATTTACTTATTTAGTGCTATACCAATCAAACTCCCAAGAAATTATTTTACAGATCTAGAAAAAATAGTAGCAAAGTTCATCTGGAAGAACGAAAGGTCAAGAATTTCAAGGGAATTAATGAAAAAAAAAAAAAAAAAAAAGACTGATGAAGGTGGCCTTGCTGTACCAGATCTAAAACTATATTATAAAGCAGCGGTCATCAAAAATATTTGGTACTGGCTAAGAAATAGAGTAGTCAATCAGTGGCATAGGATAGAATCACAGGACAAAGTAGGCAATAACTATAGCAATTTAGTGTTTGATAAACCCAAAGACCACAGCTTCTGGGATAAGTACTCACTATTTGAAAAAAACTACTGGGAAAATTGGAAACTAGTGTGGAAGAAATTAGGGCTTGACCCACACCTAACACTACATACCAAGATAAGATCTAAATAGGTTCATGATTTGGATATAAAGAGTGATATTATAAGTAAATTAGAGGAACATAGATTAGTTTACCTCTCAGACCTGTGGAGATGGAATAAATTTATGTCCAAATAAGAACTGGAACTCTTAATTGAACACCCGGTAGATAACTTTGACTATATTAAGTTAAAAAGTTTTTGTACAAACAAAACTAATGCAGACAAGATTAGGAGGGAAACAATAAATTGGGAAATCATCTTTACATTTAAGGCTTCTGATACAGGCCTCATTTTTAAAATACATAGAGAATTCTCTCATATTTATAAGAATTTGGACCATTCTCTAATTGATGAATGGTCAAAGGATATGAATAAACAGTTTTCGGGTGATGAAATTAAAAGTATTTCTAGTCATATGAAAAGGTGCTCCAAATCACTACTTGTCAGAGAAATACAAATTAAGACAACTCTGAGGTATCACTACACACCTGTCAGATTGGCTAAAATGACAAGAAATGATAATGACAAATGTTGGTAGGGATGTGGGAAAACTGGGACACTGATACATTGTTGGTGGAACTGTGAACAGATCTAGCCATTCTGGAGAGCAATTTGGAACTATGTTTAAAAAGCTATCAAACTGTGCAAACCCTTTGACCCAGCAGTGTTTCTATTGGGCTTATATCCCAAAGAAATCTTAAAGAAAGGAAAGGGCCTCACATGTGCAAAAATGTTTGTGGCAGCCCTTTTTGTAGTGGCTAGAAACTGGAAACTGAATGGATGTCCATCAATTAGAGAATGGCTGAACAAATTATGCTATATGAATGTTATGGAATATCATTGTTCTGTAAGAAACGACCAGCAGGATGATTTCAGAGAGGCCTGAAGAGACTTACATGGACTGATGCTGAGAGAAATGAGCAGAACCAGGGGATCATTATACACAACAACAACAATACTATATATACTATAGCATAAATATATATATGCATACATATATATATAGCATATAGTATATATATATATACAATACTATATATATGATAATCAATTTTGATGGACATGGCTCTCTTCAACAATGAAATGTTTCAAACCTGTTCCAATTGTTCAGTGAAGAAAGCCATATACACCCAGAGAGAGGGATATGAAATGTGAACCACAACATATCATTTCCATGCTCTCTATTGATGTTTTCTTGCATTGGGTTTCCTTTCTCAGATGTTTTTTTCTTGTAGGTAGAATTTTTCTTGTACAACAAGATAACTGTAAATATATGTATACATATATTCTATTTGTCAAGTATTTTAACATAATTAACATGTAGTGGATTTCCTGCCATCTGGGGGAGGGGTGGGGACGAGGGGGGAATAATTTGTAACAGAAAGCTTTATAAAGGTCCATGTTGAATAATTACCCATACATGTGTTTTGCAAATAAAAAGTTTTAATAAAATAATAATAATAATAAAGAACTGCTAGCTTTAGCAATAAGAGAAGAAAAAGGTTAAAGGAATTAGAGTAGGTCATGAGGAAACCAAATTATCACTTTTTGCAGATGATATGATGATATATTTAGAGAACCCTAGAGAATCACCTAAAAAACTATTAGAAATAATCTATAACTTTAGCAAAGTTGCAGGACAGAAGATAAATCCACATAAATCATCAGCATTTTTACACATTACTGACAAAATCCAACAGCAAAAGATAGAAAGAGAAATTCCATTTAAAGTATCTGTTGATAGTATAAAATATTTAGGAATCTACCTATCTGCCAAGGGAAGGTCAAGAACTATATAAACAAAACTACAAAATGCTTTCCACACAAATAAAGTCCGATCTAAATAACTAGAAAAATATCAAATGCTCTTGGATAGGTCAAGGGAATATAATAAAGTTGACAATACTACCTAAACTAATCTATTTATTTAGTGCTATACCAGCAAAGTCCCAAGAAACTATTTTACTGACCTAGAAAACATAACAAAATTCATCTGGAAGAACAAAAGGTGAAGAATTTCAAGGGAATTAATTAAAAAAAACTCAAATGAAGGTGGTCTAGCTGTACCAGGGCTAAAACTATATTATAAAGTAGTGGTCATGAAAACCATTTGATACAGGCTAAGAAACACAGTAGTTATCAATGGAATAGGTTAGGTTCATAGGACAAAATAGTCAATGACTATAGTAATCTAGTGTTTAACAAATCCCCAAAACCCCAACTTTTGGGATAAGAACTCACTATTTAACAAAATTGCTGGAAAAATTGGAAACTAGTATAGCAGAAACTAGGCATTGACCACACCTAACACCATATACCAAGATAAGGTCAAAATGGATTCATGATCTAGACATAAATAATGATATTAAACAAATTAGAAGAACATAGGATAGTTTACCTCTCAGATCTGTAGAGGAGGAAGGAATCTGTGAAGAAAGAAGAACTAGAGATCATTATTAATCACAAAATAGATAATGTTGACTATATCAATTTAAAAAGTTTTTGTACAAACCAAACAAATGCAGACAAGACTGCAAGGGCAGCAATAAACTGGGAAAACATTTTTACATTCAAAGATTCTGAAAAAGGCCTCATTTCTAAAATATATTGAGAATTGATTCAAATTTATAAGAATTCAAGCCATTCTCTAATTGATGAATGGTCAAAGGATATGAGCAGAAGAAATTGAAACTATTTCTAGCCATATGAAAAAGTGCTCCAAATCACTATTGATCAGAGAAATGCAAATTAAGACAACTCTGAGATACCACTACACACCTGTCAGATTGGCTAAAATGACAGGAAATGATAATGATAACTGTTGGAGGGGATGTGGGAAAACTGGGACACTGATACATTGTTGGTGGAACTGTGAATGGATCCAACCATTCTGGAGAGCAATTTGGAACTATGCTCAAAAAGTAATCAAACTGTGCATATCCTTTGACCCAACAGTGTTTCTACTGGGCCTATATTCCAAAGAGATCTTAAAGGAGGGAAAGAGACACACATGTGCAAAAATGTAGCAGCCCTTTTGTGTAGTGGCAAGAAACTGGAAACTGAATGGATGCCCATCAATTGGAGAATGGCTGAATAAATTATGATATATGAATGTTATGGAATATTATTGTTCTGTAAGAAACGACCAGCAGGACGATTTCAGAGAGGCCTGGAAAGACCTACATGAACTGATACTAAATGAAATGAGCAGAACCATGAGATCATTATACACACCAACAACAAGACTATACGATGATCCAATTTGATGGACTTGGTTTTCTCCAACAATGAGATGATTCAAACCAGCTCCTATTGTTCAGTGATGAAGAAAGTCATATACACCCAGAGAGAGACCTGTGGGAATTGAGTGTGAATCACAACATAGCATTTAATGCTTTCTGTTGATATTTGCTTGCATTTTTTCCTTCTTAGGTTTTTTTTTCTTTCTCTTTCTAGATCTGATTTTTTTGTGCTGCAAAATAACTGTATAAATATTTATGCATATATTGGATTTTAACATGTATTAGACTACTTGCCATCTAGAGGAGGGGGTAGGGAGAAGGAGGGAAAAGTTTGGAACAGAAAGTTTTGCAAGGCTGATGTTGAAAAAAATAAAATAAAAAACTTTCATAAAAATATATAAAAAAGAAAATGTAGGAGCAAATAAATCTTTACTTAAAATGATAAATATCTATCTAAAATGATCAGCAAGCATTACCTGTATTGGGGATAAGCTAAATGACTTCCCAACAAGATCACAGGTAAAGAAAAGATGTTCATTATCACAGCTTTTATTCAACTTAGAAAAGCTAACTGTAGAAATAATTAGAATAAGAAAATGAAAGAAGTAGAATAAGCAATGAGGAAAAACCTATCACTTCTTGAAGATGATATGATGATATATTTGGCCAATCCTAGATAATCTACTAAAAAAATTACTTGAATTATAACAACTTTAGCAAAGTTGCAGGATATAAAATAAATCCACATAAATCATCAGCATTCTATATATTACCAAGAAAGTCCAGCAGCAAAAGATAGAAAGAGAAAACCTATTTAAAATAACTATAAGCAATATAACATCATTGGTAGTCTTCCTGACATGACAAACCCAAAAACTATATGGTCACAATTACAAAACACTTTTCATGCAAGCACAGCAAAATCTAAACCATTGAAAAAATATTAATTGTTCACAGATAGGTTGATCCAATATAATAAAAAATGACATACCTTTCTAAATTAGTTTATTTATCCAGTTCCATAACAATTAAATTATAAAAAAAATTATAAATCTAGATTAAATTCTTTATAAAAACATCTAAAAGAAAAAAAAAGTCAAGAATATCAAGAGAATCAATGAAGAAAAATTGGAGGAAGATAACTTAGTCATATCAGACCTCACACTGTATTACAAAATAGTAATTATCAAAACATTCATATTATCTAAGAAATACAGGGCTGGATCAGTAGAGTAAATGGATTAGATGCCAAATAGAAAATACTAAATGACCACAATAATCAAATGTTTTATAAACTCAAAGATCCAAGCTTTGCAGACAAGAACTCACTATCTGACAAAATCTTCTGGGAAACTAGAAAGCGGTTTGGTAGAAAATAGTTATACACTAACATCTCATGTGATAGAACAAGATAATATCAAAATAGGCACATAATTTACGCATAAAGAATACTATAAGCAAATTAAGATAGTATGAAATAATTTACCTCTCAGATCTATGGATAAGGGGAGAATTTAATAAATAAATAAGAAATAGTGTTACAAGATGTAAAATATCATTTTGGTTATATTAAATTTAAAGATTTTGCACAAACAAAAACAATGCAGTTAATTTTTTTTAATTCAAGTTTCTCTGAAAAAGGCTTCATTCTTCCAAAAAAATACAGAACTGAGTCAAATTTATAAGAATTCAAGTCATTTCCTAATTGATAAATGTTCAAAGGATATGAACTGCCATTTTTTAGATAAAGAAATCAAAGGTACCTATTGTCAGATAAAAATAGTCAAAATCACTATTGATTAGAGAAATTGAAATGAAAACCATTGTAAGGTACCACTTCACTCCTGGTTGATATGACAAAAAAAAAAAAAGATGACAAATGTTGGCTCTGTTGGACATTGTGAATTGATCCAAATATTCTGGAGAGCAATTTCAAATTATGATTAATGGAATATAAAAATGTGCATACTTTTTGATCAAGCAAAACTATTACCTAAAAAGATTTTTTAAATGAAAAATACATACATGTAAAAATATTTATAATAGCTCCTTTTGTGGTGGCAAAGAATTGGGAATTGAGAGGATACTCATCAATTGAGGAATGGTTGAAAAAGTTGTGCTATATGACCGTGATAGAAGACTGTTGTGTTAAAAGAAATGATGAGCAGTATATTTTCAGGAAAAAAAACCTGCATGTAATAACAGTAATATTGTATGATGACCAGCTATGAATTACTTAGCTATTCTCAGCAATACGTTATAAGACAAATTTGAATTTATGAAAAACATTAGTCTTCTCCAGAGAAAGAAATAATGAAGTGTGAATGCAAAGTAAAGCAAACTTTTCTTACTTTCTTTATTTATTCATAGTTGTTTTAATCTGTATTTTCTTTCACAATATGATTAATGCTGAAATATATTTTTCATGACTGCACATGTATAATCTATGTCAAATTTCTAATCTCAATGAAGGTGGAAGGAAGGAAGGGAAAGAGAAAATTTAAAAATGAATGTTTAAATTTTTTTTCCAGTACTTGGACAAAAACTAAAATATTTTCTAATATACATATATGCACTTCATATTGGATCTCATTTTGGTTTTAAAAAATAGTGTCAATTATATGGGCCAGGTCAATAATACTGGACACATTATTGTCTAAATCTTTTATGTTCCCTTAGTGAAACATTAAAGAGTAAGCAATTTTTATTGAAGTAGAAAGAGCATTGGATTTTGAGTCTGAGCACTTGGATTCAAATCCTATTTCTCACATTTACTTTTTGTCTTTGAGCAAGCCATTTCACCTCTTTAGGTCTTAGACTTTTTATATAAAAAGGAATTAAGACTTATTTTGGCCTTTAAAGTCTTTAATATTTAAAACTAAGATCCTAAGTGTTTTTTCATTCTGTTCTTTTGAGTAGTTGAATATGGGGATAGTGTGATGTCAACTTTTACCTCAATCAATAATTCAAACCTTGTCATATAACCTATAAAATTTTATGTGGAACATGAAATTATTAACAGCAAGATAACTGGATCTGTATAAGCTGAGACTTAAACATTTTGCTAGAATAAAGAGAACCATTGTTTTGTCTAGAGATTCCTGCACATCTCTTTAAAATTTCTAAATGAAGTCAAAATGACTTGAATAAATTAATTAATATTTATAACAGGTAATAAAATGCCATCCTATACAAATAAATGTTCTACTTTATAGTTAATGTCAATATTTGCTTAGCATTTTTAAACTCTTAATTGGTTCAGTTTTATAGTGTCAGTAAACCATAGATAACAGATCAGCACCTATCACAATTAGGGAGAAGCAGTTTCACCCAAAGGATTCCATGCAGAAGTATAGAGAAAGAGAACTCTTTCTTTCTCTCTCTCCTGCTTTCTTATTTCCCTTTATCTAGATACCTTTTTCTTATGTAACTACTAGGGACTATTTCTCCCTAAAATATACAGATGTTTCAAAAAAAATGCCACACAGGTTAGTATGTGTACTTCCTCTCTTGTTCTCCTCTCAAAAAGCATTTTATTTCCATTTACTAAAGCTTAATCAGTGTCTTTCTTTTTATCTGTCATATTTCAGTGTATTCCATCACTCAATATCCCATTCTGGTAATGAAGAAAGATAAATGATCAAAAATGAACACCAAAATAAATGCATTTGAAAAATAAACAAGATTCTATTGCCAATGGTCCATAGTTCTCTCATTTCTCTATGGGATGGAGAAAAATATGTTGCATACTATGTTGTTATGAATATGTTAACATATGTGTGACATTTCTTTTTATTTTTTTAAGGCTTTGTGATGCAAAGGCACTGTGACTTTAAAGGATAAGCTTGCCAACAATTTTAATTGATACACTATTTAGAGGGAATTTTTAATAAATTAGAAATTGAAAATTACTTTTCTAATTTTAATAAACTCATATAAATATTAGTTTTGATTTTTAATCATTATAATTGAGCACCTTCTTCATTCTATCTACCTACCTCAATGAAATGTGAATTGTCTACAATGGGAAAAGACTGAAGAAACTTTGAAGTACAACCCTTATAGAAACCATAATCAAAGGGGAAGGATGCAGAAAACAAGTAAAGGGGAAAACTGGGAAGGAAGGGAGTTATGGAATTACAGAAAATCTAAGGAAGAAGAAGCATTTAAGTATAGGCAGTTAAATCAAAAGGGAGATTTATTAGTATCAAAAGGTCATATGGCTTACAAATCAAATAAAATTGTCCAGGCATCTATAAATAAATATTCCAAATCATGGGAAAATAAATCAACCACTGATAAGACAGAGGAATCTGTGAATTCCTAAGAGCATGAAACTAAAGCACAACATACCTGAATGATTTTTAAAAAGAACTATTAAAGCAGAACTCTTGATCTACATAGCAGAAATAATTAGCAAAATACAAAAATTAGTATCTACTTTAGCAAGTATCAACAATGAGACAAAAAAGATAATATCTGATTAGGAATGCCAATACATAAAAAAATGAAGGATAATGTAGAAACAAGAAGAGGGATGAGAAAAGAGAATAAGTGTTTATGTTATATCTAATATGTGCCAGAAACTGTGTTAACCACTTTTTACAGATTATCTTATTTAGTACTCACACCACAAGAATGTAAGGAAAATGCTATTATTACCTCCATTTTGCAATTGAGGAAACTAAGATTAGGTGACTTGCCCAGTGTCATACAACTATTAATTGTCTAAGGATGTGTTTGAACTCAGGTAGTTTCTTTTTACTCTAGTGCCAGTATTCTCTTTTCTGCACCAGTACCTGCTTCTAAAAGAAGTAACGTTAAAAAAAAAAAAGCATGATTTTCAAATAAGCAAAGCATAATGATCTTGTAAAAAGGACATTAAGAGACAACTAAGGGATTATAGATCTCCCAGAAGAATATGTGAGTCAAAATAGAAGAAAATTATATAAAACTTTTGAACATAAAGAAATTGTACTGCAAATAACAAGACGCATAATGAATGAATTTAACAGTCCCTACAATCGACAACCAATTGTGCAGAGAATAAGGAGAAAGACCTGAAAATGTAAAGCAAAGAAAATTCTAATGATACAACAATATAAAACTATTTTGCAACAATTAAAAATTATAGGAAGGGTTGAAATAATGTTTTATGAAGGGAAAAGGAGCTTAAAATGCAACCCAAGGTGACATACCCCACAGAGCTGAGCCTAATCATTAATGTAAAAAGATAGGAAGTAAATATAAAAAATGTTGGAAGCATTTATACAAAGAAACGCAGAGCTTAACAAATATCTGCCTCACAAATATCCCAAACTATAGAAATATTGTTATTAACTATGTGCCAATACTATGCTGTGTTCTACAAATATCTCATTTGTAAACAACTGGAAAAAATTGTTGGTGTCATTATTATCCCCATTTTACACCTGAGGAAGCTGAAACAGAAATTAAGTAATTTGCCCAGTATCACATGAACTATTAACTGAGGTCAAATTTATACTCCAATATTGCAGAAATTCAGGTTCAGAGCTTGATCTCCTAAACCAACTAACTGATTCAAAACATAATAACCAAATGCATCAATATAACAGGCAAGGGCAACAATAGTAATAATAGTCAAATAACATAAAACATTAATATAATTCTAAAAATATAAAGTAGAAATCTGGAAACAAATAAAAGAATTATGGACAAGCAGGATTGGTCCATCATACACTGACCTTATAATATTCATCTACAGATATATCATTATTTTTAAAGAACTTGACTGCAAAAGAAAATGTATTATAAAAGGTAGAGGACAGGAAGAAGAGAGAGGAGAATTATGATGTGCATTAATCAAATCAAAAGTTTAAAATAAAGAGAAAATAATTCTGATTACCTTCAGAACAATAGTTCATACTGGGAAAGGTTAAGAAGAAAAAGAAATATTGAAAAAGTGTGGGTAAAAGCAGAATTAATAAACTTCATTTACACATGGTAACAGAACAAAAGACAGTGCCAAATGTAGATTTTAAGTGAAATAAATGAGTCAAATGCTGAATCACAGAAACAATAAATGATTATGTGAAAGAAAATAATAACAATAAAACAATAAGTCAATATTTCTTCAGTGAAGTTAAGGAAGTTGCCAGGGGCAAAATCATATCCCTACAAATATACATTAACAAAAAAGAAAAAGAAAATTTATTAATTGAATATTTACTTTCATTTGAAAAACAATTATCTAGAAACTTAAAAGAAACAATGAAAAGAAGGAATAAATGGAATTTTAATTTTCAAAAACTCATCAAAAACAATGTGAATTAATTTAAGAGAGAATATTTCAATAAAATAATGGAGAATCAAAAATAATGAAACCCAAAATCTAATTTCCAAAAAGCTAGAAAACAGAAGATGCTTAAGACATTATTCAACATTTGATAAAAATCATTGGGAAAACTGGAAGTCAGTAGGGGAAAAATACTAATACTTTATACAACATTATACAATGAAATTTAAAGGGATCATGATATTAAAAAAAGCAAATCATAGACTTCTCCCAGCTATAAACTTGAAATATAGTCTTAAACAAAGGATAGAAGCAATTGTAGAAGATACACTAGATAAATTATTGTGAGAAACTGAAAAGTTTCTGCACAAATACAATGCACTTAGGGTGAGAAAAGTAGTGGTCAAATGGGAAATGAATTGTGAATTCAATTTCTGATTGTTATCTAATGTATACAAGTAACATATATTCAGGTCTATGTGCCCAAAGGAAATTCCTCAATAGAAAAGTGGATGATATGAATGGTTTTCAAAAGTAGATTTTCAAGTTATGAACATGTATTAAAGAATATTGTAAATTATGTATAAGAAAATAAAAACAAAGCAATTCTAATATTTTATGTCACTTTACAAATTGACAATTGGTAGGAATAATAACTATTAAAAAGGATATGGACCAATAGGCATGATATTGCATTGTTGAAGCTGTGAAGCCATGAAATCATGTTGGAAAGCAATTTTAAATTAAGGAAATAACATGAAGATTGCATAACTAGACTGATATCCCATGGCAGTCAGGGATAGAAGAAAATCATATATATATACATATATACATATATGCATATATGTATATGTATATATATACACACATATATCTCAAAAAATTTCAAGCAAAACTTTTCGGGAATGCAAAGAATTAGAAACAAAATAGATAATCACTGATTTGGGGAAATGTATAAACAAAATGTGTTACATTTATACAAGGAAATATTGTCCCTTAAAAAATGACAGATGTAATCGATAGAAAGAAGCATGGAAAGATTTACAAATACTTATTTTGAATAAAGTAAGCAGAGCCAAGAAATTATTATACACATCTACAACAAGGCAAATAGAAGGAACAGCCTCCCAAAATTAATGTGAATATAAAAAAAATTTTAAAAAACAGATGTTAAAAAAAGATATTTGAGAAAATGCACCTATATAATCCTTTGGTAGAAGTAGGAGGTCCACAAGTTTTGTACATTGCATATGTTTTCAATTTTTTTTCAAAGTACAAACTAATTATACTTATTTTTCTTTTATTTTTCTGTTTTGTCTTGAAGGTACAGTACATGGGATGATTCTTTGACGGGAAGGGGAAGGAATTTTTTGGGAAATGATAATGTAAAAATAAACAAAATACATCAATAAAACTTACTGATAACAATTAATTAACATATTAATAACAAACTCATCTACTGAGCATCGATACCAAGCAAAACAATAAACAGGTAGATCAGACTACTATCCACCAGTAGTATTCAGCAGATTATGAAAAAATGACTTCCATCAAGTATAAAGAGAAACATTCTCTTTTAAAGGAAAAAGTTCTACATTATTCTCCATGAATCAAGCCCTGTAACAATACAAAACTTTCTCAGTAAGGCATGTGGTGATTCTAAAGACTCACTCAAAAGAAAAAAAAAAAAAGAACAAACTTTGTAAAGAATGCATATTGCCTAGAACATAATTTTGAAAGGAAATTCCATTGAGCTTGTCTATCAGTAAATGAATCTTAGACACTAAACTGGTTGAAAATGAGTAGGAGGAAGTGGTCAGGCTAAATCACTTATCAGACCTGGCACAGTACTTGGGGTGATTTCAAATTGCACACTAACACAAAAACCCTTCTCTGTAATACACACTTCTCCTACAATGTTTTATAGAAGTGAATTATGGAATATCAACACCTCAAAAGAATTTCAAATTCAGAGCAATGAATATGTCCATGAATAGTATAAGCAGATGGCAGCAAATTTCCAACTTTGACTTGTATACAAGTAGAATAAAAGATCATTTAGGGTATGTATGGCAGAAAATAAAATGAAAGTGAGGGATAACAGATGAACATCTCAACTGTTTCATGAAAAATTAAAAGAATATAATAACTGCTTCTAGCACAGGAAGTAGAACCTCCATCAATGATTTGCAGAAAGAAATGGGCAAGAATCATACATAATGAGAGGTGATATTGACTTTGCAATCTGCATTGGTGAAGAGATTAGATTATCAATGCATTCAAATATTGAA
Source organism: Myrmecobius fasciatus (assembly GCA_023553655.1). Lineage (NCBI taxonomy): Eukaryota > Metazoa > Chordata > Mammalia > Dasyuromorphia > Myrmecobiidae > Myrmecobius > Myrmecobius fasciatus. Next base: position 377,611 of record JAJPUD010001603.1, read on the forward strand.
GTATGAATAGAAAAGAGTGGAACAGAAGGAAAAAGAGAAAGCATTGTACATATGCATTCTAGTTTGTTTATTTTCCATATTCCATATCATATTGGCTCCTGGAGAAATGGAAAAAATTTTTTTACTCCTTCATATTTCCAGTGTCTTGAACAGGTTTATTCATAAAATGTGAAACCAAATATTATTGTCACTTATTCTTGATAGATGAAAAACAACAAATTTTCTATTTATCTGGTGCTATGACCATCTGGCACCCCTTAGAGGGCATTAGAATCTTAAAATGCATAGACAATCAGCCATATGTCTGATTATATGCAGGGCATATTGGCTTCTTCCAGGAAGCATGAAAATCCCTTTCCAACATTTTGCTTAGTGTGTTTCTTTGGCCTCTTTTTCACTGAGGTGTACATTCCTCAAGTAGTTGAATATCTACAAGTCAAAGTACTCCAAAAATTAGATATCATCAGGGAAACCTACATTCAAGTCATACCTTCATCTAATATTAGCTATGTGAACTGAAGGAAATCATTTAACTTCTCTGAAAATTCTCAGTTTCACTCTCTGTAAAATGAGAATAATAATTCCTTATAGAGGTGTTTTCCCTCTCCTCATTATTCTTTTGACTTTCCAAGATGTTATCACGATAATTCAGGTGTCTTGTCACTCTGGAACTTCCCTCAGTGACTAGGGACTTCTCACACTGGAACATCTCTCTAACATAATATTCTCCCATTTATGAGTTCCTTAGTATAGCCTCCATTTGTAGGACAGATTGAAGATCCTCGTGATTCATTACCCTTCCTCCTGTCATGCCCTAATGTAATTCTCTTTTCTCCAGCTCCACACCTACTATTGCTTTAAGCTCCCTTTTATGCAGAGCTTTCACTATTACAATGTAAGCTCTGTAAGGATAACAGGTATCTTTCTTTTTGCAAGTACTTAATTTTAAAACAATTAATATGTGTTTGTTACACAGTAGCAAACACAATAAAATGTTTGTTGTATGCCTACCTACTGCTAAATGAAATAGTGCACAGAAAGCATTTTACAAATTTTATAAGTTCCATAAAATGTTAATTGTTTTTGTTGTTAGCTTTATGACAATTATCTAAAATTTTAGATATATTTCCAAAAAGAAATAATAAATTTTTTATATATAAAGCTTTTTTATTTACAAAACATATGAGTGACCTTTCAACATTGACTTTTGCAAAAACTTTTTTTCCCAAGCTTTTCCCCTCCTTCCCCCCACCCCCCACGCCTAGATATCAGGTAATCTAATATATGTTAAATAGGATAAATTATATGACAAATACAATACATGTATACATATCTATACAATTATCTTACTGCACAAGAAACATCAGATCTAGAAAGAGAAGAAGAAAAAAAAACAACCTAAGAAGGAAAACAAAATGCATGGAAATATTCACAGAAAGCGTTAAAATGCTGTGTTGTGGTTCACTCTCAGTTCCCACAGGCCTCTCTCTGGATGTACATGACTATCTTCATCGCAGAACAACTGGTTTGAGTCACATCATTGTTGAAGAGAACCATGTCCATCAAAATTGATCATTGTATAGTCTTGTTGCTGTGTATAATGTTCTCCTGTTTCTGCTGATTTCACTCAGCATCAGTTCATGTAAGTCTCTCCAATCCTCTCTGAAATCCTCCTGTTGGTCATTTCTTACAGAACAATAATATTCCATAACATTCATATACCATAATTTATTCAGCCATTCTCCAAATTGCTCTCCAGAATGGTTGGATCCGTTCACAGTTCCACCAACAATGTATCAGTGTCCCAGTTTTCCCACATCCCCTCCAACAGTTATCATTATCATTTCCTGTCATTTTAGCCAATCTGACAGGTGTGTAGTGGTATCTCAGAGTTGTCTTAATTTGCATTTCTCTGATCAATAATGACTTGGAGCACCTTTTCATGTGACCGGAAATAGTTTTCTTCGTCTGAAAATTGTCTGTTCATATCTTTTGACCATTTATCCATTGGAGAATGGCTTGAATTCTTATATATTTGAGTCAATTCTTGATATATTTTAGAAATGAGGCCTTTATCAGAACCTTTGGATGTAAAAATATTTTCCCAGTTTACTGCTACCCTTCTAATTTGTCTGCATTCATTTTATTTGTACAAAAACTTTTTAACTTGATATAGTCAAACTTATCTATTTTGTGATTAATGATGACCTCTAGTTCTTCTTTGGTCACAAATTCCTTCCCCTCCACAGGTCTGAGAGGTAAACCATCCTACATTGTTCTAATTTGTTTATAATATCATTCTTTATGCCTAGATCATGAATCCATTTTGACCTTATCTTGGTATATGGTGTTAGGTGTGGGTCAATGCCTAATTTCTTCCATACGAGTTTCCAATTATCCCAGTAGTTTTTGTCAAATAGTGAGTTTTTATCCCAAAAACTGGGGTCTTTGGGTTTATCAAACACTAGATT
>JAJPUD010001603.1:401921-412557 GCA_023553655.1 Myrmecobius fasciatus
AGAGAGAGAGAGAGAGAGAGAGAGAGAGAGAGAGAGAGAGAGAGAGAGAAGAAAAGGAGGGAGGGAGACAGAGAGAGAATTTATTTCTAAGATGTTATATTAATCTATGATCAGCATCGTCTCATCCTAACTGGTCTCATTAATTTAACTCTGCTATTTAAATTTAGAATCATAATCTAAAGAAGAGAGGAGCCAGAATAAGAAAATATGATAATAAACATGCAGTATCATCTTCAAATTTATTAGAAGACTCATTGAAGTTGTCAATGGTTTCTGGTATATTCAGTAGTATTTAGGCAGAAGAAAGTGTGTGAAATACCACTGTTTTACCATCTGTATTTTTTTTAAATCATGTTTAGCAGGAGTAGGGGTAATGCTGCCTTTGACATTGCCTTCCCATTATGTTTTTTCTGGCTCCTACTTTTGCCAAAACTTGGATTTGTTAGGATGAAAAATTATTATATTGGAGCCAATTGGCTATGACAAAATATAATAATGCAGTACAGAAGGAAGATATCAGATGTCCAGGGAGACTTTGTCCTTCCACAGGAATTGATAGTCTATTTCAACACCTTGGTTCAAAAAGCTAAAGGTCTATCTCTTGAAATTTAAAACACAGGCTATCTTTACTAGTGTTGCACATGGCTCAGGTGTTGACTAAATTAATAATCTGATTACTCAGTTTGAAGTTTATTAATAGCCCAAGAAAGACAAATGTACATAAGAAGGATGGGAGTGGTGCTAATGCATGACAGGCAATGCAAAAAAAAAAAAGAAGAAAAAGAAAAACAACCATTTTCAGTGCACTCAACATTCTGTGCCAATTTTTTCTCATCCAAATGGGGTGTTGAACATTGGGAGGCAGATTCAACTCATCATATACTCCAAAAGCAGAGGGCTCCAAAAGTTGTGAAAACTGTGTGGGAGCAATAGGAGCTGGGATTCAGGGAATGGGCTTGCAATAAAGCTGACATGAAGTATCACCAGCTGGAATGAGGCGATTCCAGAAAGAAGTATTAATAGATGAAAATTGGCATTAAAATTACTCTTCTATCCATACTGATTCAAATACTGAACACTCTTTTTTGGGTAACCTGGCTGAGACTCAATTTTGATAGTTTCTGTGCTGACTCCCTTCCTCCCCCAGTCCTGTATCCACCATGACGTGTTACTTCCACATCATCAAAACTTTTCTAAGGAACCATACATAGAATAACATTGTTAGTTATTTCTATATTTGACAGGATATTTAATTGGCACATGATTCTCATCACTTCCCTTTAGACAAAGATCATGCTCTACCTGAGCAAACACAACTTTATCTCCCCCCTGCATACTTTCTGCTGATGAATAAATCAGTAAAATGTTGTGTGAGAGAGTTTTTACGGGTTGTGCCCTAGAGAGGAATTCAGGAATCTGCTTAGTCGACAGCACAGCATTTCCTATTTTCACTGTGATGGAGTGTGCTCTGTCTGTAAAGTGCTTAGGTGCTAAGATGAAAAGCAATATAGAGCAACTAAAATGTATGGAATTATATTGGTACATTTGGAGGCAGGAAGAGGAAGGAGCATGGTGACCATTTATTGCCAGTGCCAATAAGGCTCTTTTCTTTAAACTACCTACCAAATAAGTTATAAAAAAGCAAAGAATTACAGTAACTCCTTATTAATAAGAAATGCATAAATCAAAATATATCTAAAATCTATGGAGACAAAAATGGTTATCAGAAAGGAATTAATATAGAAAGATCCAATGCAATCATGGATCTTAAACTGGCTTTTGTTATATTATCCACTTACCTTTCATCTTTAGCCTCCATGGTCAAATACTTGCGTTAAGAAGCCTTTTACAAAGGAAAGGAAGACTTAGTCATAATTGCCATTGCCATTGCAGTCATCACTGCCATTGATGCCCAAATGGTATGTATGTGATTATTTACATAAAACCAATCTATCACCTCCAGAAATGCTTTGGGGACCACTAACACTTGTTTATGTTATCACTTTATCTTTTTTTCATTTTATGTTTTAGCGCACAATTAATTAATCAATCAATATTTGTTCATTGCCTAATATGTGCCAAGGTACCGGATACAAAAGAAAGTTTTTTTTTTTAATTCCTTGCCATTAAATAGTTTAAAATATAATGGAAGAGACAATATGCAAGGATATGTAAACAAAGCAAGTTATATACAAGATAAATAGGAAAAATTTAAGAGAACAGAGGCATTAGAATTAAGGGGGAAATCTTCCTGTAAACAGTGTGATTTTAATTAAAACTTAAAGGAAGTGGGCAGAGTGAAAGAGGGAGGTCATTCCTAGCATGGAGAACAACCAGAGGAAATGCCTACAGCTGAAAGATGGAATATTTTATTTGTGGAACAGATTGGAGACCAGTATAATTGGATTTAAGAGTATATATGCCTGAAGTAAAATGTCAGAAGACTAGAAAGGTAAGAGGGAATTATCTTATGAAATGTTTTGACTGCCAACCATTTTGTATTTGATCATGGAGGCAATTTGATCACTGAAGTTTATAGAGTGGAAGGGGGAAGAAGGGGATGTAGTACATGCTATGAATGGCTCTATCTTTCAGAAAAATATTTTAGTGACCAAATGGAGGATGGATAGAGATGAGGCAGAAAAATATCTATTCATGAGATGATAAAGGCCTATAACACAATGATGGCAATGCCAAAGGACAGCATGCAGAATCTTTGAGAGATGTGATGAAGGTGAAATCAATAGGCCTTGGAAACAATTTAGATATGGATACTGAGAATTGTTTCCTAGGTTGTTAGTCTGAGAGACTGGGAGCATGGACTTGCCTTCTACAAGTGCCCATTATCATTTGCAAAAGTACAACCAAGATAATAATTACTTATTATGCAGGTATTGTAAACAAATAAATTTTAAAAATCACAAAGGCCTCATGCCTATGTATCATCAGTAGTTTTAGTGATATAATAATTGAAAGACTTTGGGCATGGAAAGCATTAAATAACATTAAACACATAAAAAGAAATTGATTATACTAAGGAGCCTTTCTTTCATTTTTATCATGCTCTAGATTACTGGATTTGTAGAAAGCAACAGTACCTACAATTTCAATTGCATAGGAGAATCTTAGGTAAATAATTTACTTCAACAATGGAAGCTAAGTCTAGTGTTTGATAAAAACCAAAGACCCCAGCTTCTGGGATACGAACTCACTATTTTACAAAAATTGTTGGGAAATTGGAAAATAGTATGGCAGAAACTAAGTATTGATCCACACCTAACACCATATACAAAGATAAGGTCCAAATAGGTTCATGATTTAGATGTAAAGAGTGGTATTATAAGCAAATTAGAAGAACAAAGGATTGTCTACCTCTCAGATCTGTGGAAAAGGAAGGAATTGTGGCCAAAGAAGAATTAGAGTACATTATGAAATGCAAAATGGATAATTTTTATTATGTTAAGTAAATAAGTTTTGTACAAACAAAAACAGTGCAGACAAGATTAGAAGGGAAGCAATAAATTGGGGAAAAAATTTACATCCAAGGGTTCTGATAAAGGCCTCATTTCTAAAATATAGAGAATTGACTCAAATTTATAAGAATTCAAGCCATTCTCCAATTGATAAATGGTGAAAGGATATGAACAGGCTATTTTCAAATGAAGAAATTAAAACCATTTTAGTCATATGAAAAAGTGCTCCAAATCACTATTGATCAGAGAAATGCAAATTAAGACAATTTTTAGCTACCACTACACACCTCTCAGATTGGCTAAGATGACAGGAAAAGATAATAATGAATATTGGAGGAGATGTAAGAAAACTGGAACCCTAATACATTGCTGGTGGAGTTGTGAACTGATCCAACCATTCTCCAGAGCATTTTACAACTATGGCCAAAGGGCTATCGAACTATGCTTACCCTTTGATCCAGCAGTGTCTTTACTGGGTCTGTATCCCAAAAAAATCATAAAAAAGGGAAAAGGACCTATATGTGCAAAAATGCTTGTAGCACCCCTTTTGTAGTGTCAAGAAACTAGAAACTGAGTTGATGCTCATCAATTGGAAAATGACTGAACGAGTTATGGTATATGAATGTTATGGAATATTATTGTTCCATAAGAAACAATTAGCAGGATGATTTCAGAGAGGTCTGGAGAGACTTATATGAATTGATGCTAAGTGAAATGAGCAGAACCAGGAGATCATCATAACAACAACAGCAAGATTATGCAATGATCAAATCTGATGGACATGGTTCTTTGCAACAATGAGATGATTCAGGCCAGTTCCAACATCTTGTGATGAAGACAGCCATTTATATCCAGAGAGAGGACTGCCGGGATTAAGTGTGAATCACAACATAGTATTTTCACCTATTTTATTGTTGTTTGATTGTATTTTGGTTTTTTTCTCATGTTTTTTCCTTTTTAATCTGTTTTTTTTTTATATACCATGATAATTGTGGAAACATGTATAGAAGAATTGCACATGTTTAACATATTGGAATACTTGCAGTCTGGGGACAGGGTGGGAGAAAGGAAAGGAAAAAAAATTGTAACACAAAGTTTTGCAAAAGTGATTGTTGAAAATTATCTATGCATATATTTTGAAAATAAACAGCTTTAATAAAAATATAAATAAAACAATGGAATTAGGGCATTCTCTATACTTTATAGTCTTAGAAAGTTTACTAGAATCAATGTGACGACCTGGGTCATAAAGCCAACAGGTGCCAGAGATAGGATTTGAACTGTGGTTTTCTGAGTTTTCAGGCATCCTTTCTATCTATTTAAAGTCCCCAATAAAATTTTACTTACAAAAACCATGATTAACAGAGATTCCTATAAAAAATAATACTAAATTGGAAATAGAAAATAAAACAGTATATAAAATGTCATTTCAATTGAAAGTGATTTTCATTTTGGCTTTCCTGATTTGCTATGATCCATTGCATTTTGATGTGTATCCCAAGGTTGGGGTATAGCCTTTATAAATATATACAAGAAGATAAGTATAGAAATGTAGTATCATCTACTTAGTCAGGGAAGGTGCCATAGAAACATTGTTCTTCCTCTGAGACCAATTTGATAGAAAGTAATTGAGACTATTATTCGTCCCATTCTTGATTTAGGCATCATTCTATGTACATTGTTTTATCTCTTGTCCAGAACAGTTGTGATTATGATTTTATCTTTACTTTTGTTTTGAAATCATTGTAGCTTTCTAGACACTCCTGTGGTTCAGATTAACCCTTTAGATACAGTGTCATCAGTCATGCAAAAACATTTAATATCCATCTACCTGAGACAATTTCAAGTACATACATTTCAGTAAAATGTAGCGTAAAGAACACTGTACTGGGCATCAAAAGATTGGGGTTCAAGCCCCAATTCTATTACATTATAACTTTGTGACAAAGTAAGGTAATATTCCTTATGATCCTTGGTTTTCTCCTCTATAAAACAGGAATACTACTCCCAACACTTATTAGCTTACAGAATTATTGGGGGGAAAAGTAGTTTATAAACTTTTAAACATATAAATGTAAGCCTCTTTTAAGTGAGATATGCATTTACCATTTTCTGTGTTTATATCAAACAGTTGTGAAAGCTATGTAATTTTTAATTTATGAAAGCAATCCTCCACAGAGGAGGATTTACCTTGATGATACATTGTACTCTAAATGTGACTCTGAAATCTTGAAGGAGAAGACAGAGGACCATAGGTTTTATCACTCTAATGGCATCATGAGAAACCTTTGAATATGGTTACATACAGCATCTATTTTCTATCAATTCAATTAAAGATGGAAAGGTTGGTTATGACTAGGCTGACCTCCTCCACAAGTCATTTAACTATGTTTGCTTTAGTTTCCTCCTTGGTAAAATGAGCTAGAGAAAGAAATCACAAAGCAATCAAGTATCTTTGTCAAAAAAAAAAACCACAAAAGAACAAAGAGATGACTGAAATGACTAAACAATTCTTAGACTTATTAATGATGAAATATGAGGAAAGGATAAAAAAAGTAAATTGATAGTTATAGCTATTTTATAAAGAATTTTAATTGATATTAATTATTATGATGAAAACAAAAAAGCCTAAGAAGTGAAATGGCCATCAAATATTTGTCTTATTTGACAAGTAAAAGTATGCTACAGCCAAGGATAGTCTTAATTTAGCAATATATGTTCATTTGTAAAATTTTATGTGGACAATTATAAATAATAGGATCTCATAAAAGAAAATGCAATGGGAGGTAAAATAAATTTAAAGCATTTTATAATGCACACAACTATGTAAGAAGCATTCTGAGCATATTTAAGAATGAAATTAGAGGGACAACAAATAACTGGAATATAAAAAATTCTACATTTTTATTACAAAGATGTTTTTATACTCAAGGAAAGTTTTCTTTATTCTTACTTTGAATCATCATGATCAGTTTTGTACTTACAGATAAAATATAAAAGGAACTTAAAAAATAAAGATAAAAAAACCAGTTGAATTCTATGAAGTATACATAGGGGAAGAGGTTGTTTCTAAAGGTGATCTTATTATAAAATATTAAGTAAAAGACTTTCAGTTAAATGAATGATGTAATGATACTCATGAAATTGAAAAAAAAAATCTAATTTATTACTGCTTAAAAAGGGTGGCTATTAAAACATCCATAGCAAGTAACCTATATACATACTTTCACTTCTACATAATTTTATTAGAATTATCTACAGACACATAAAAGTCTTATGTGTCATTGATTGCATTAAGAGGAAGACTAACCATATCTTGACCATCACATAATTGGTTGGAAGAATTAAAAAAAAACAAAATATTCCATTAAGCTTATTGTTTCTGGAATTTTTTTAAAAAGCATTTCATGTTTTAGAGCAAAAATGTCTTTCTTTAATAAATTGTTTTCAATATACACATTATTATTCATTGGATATTGTTCCATTTCTTAAATTCTGTTTTTCAAGGAGTTGTTTTCTTTTTCTATTCCACAAACTATTTTTAAGGAGTAATTTTCTTTAGATAATTTCTGTGTTTACTTTTTTCAGGGTTCTCATTTCCTTTCCCCATTTTTCTTCGAACTTTCTTTTAAGATTCTTTTTGAATTCTTACAAGAGAGCGTTTTGTGATGGAGATCAACTTACATAACCCTTTGAGGCTTCATCTGGAGACATTTTGCTTTTAGTGTCCTCAGGTCTGTTCTTCTCAGTCACCATAAAAGCTATCTATGGCCAGAGCTCTTTTTTGCTTTTTTGCTCATTTTTAAAGATTAAGATCTGCTTTTAGAGCAGGGGAAATTGTCCCAAGGTTCCTCTGTAGGCCACAGTGGTTTCATGTTGCCTTGGGCCTAGTGCTGCTGGCTTCTTTCCCATGCTGTGTGGATGTGACCAAGTTCTGCTTGTTATGCTGGGGTTCAGGGGCTCACTATTCATCTTCTACAGTTGTGTCGAAGGTTTCACAGCTAGTCTGATGATCCATTGGCTTCTAAGTTAGGACAGAATAGCAAACGCTGCTGTATTAAAAATATCCCACTAGATTCTCCCTGCACGTGGAGGCCTCTTTGCCTTGGATCTCCCTGTGATCCACTGCATCTTCACTGGGCTGCAACCCCCTCTCCTTTTTCTATCCACCCAATTGAGACAGACCTTTCCTGAAGGAATTTGTCAAGCTTTCTCTGAAGAACTCCAAATTTCTTTAACGTATAAGTCTAAACAAATTTTAGAGCATCAGAACACACAAAAGATGGAGTAGAACAACTTTCCAGATGAAGATCACTTAGAAAGTCAGCAGAAAAAGTCTGTGACACCAGGATGGGAGCCCAGTACTTGATCCCTAGTGCAGCCTACACAAGCACAACACCAGTTCTTGTCTGGATTCCAGCAAAGCAGGAATTGGCATACATACCTCTGTAACAACAGCAACACTGGAAGTTTCTAAATCTATTTTTCCAGAGACATCAGTAAAGGTTTTCAGTAGGGTGAGAGAGTCTTGGGAAACAAGCATGCCAAGAGTGAGCATGAGTGGTGGTGGAAGTTGTAATGGAGGCTTCAACTCAGAGGAGATCTCTTTACTAGCACTAAGGAAAAATTGTGTTGCTTTAGCGCACTAGAACTTACAGCTCCAATGAGGTGGGAAGATTCCTCATAATTCCATAAGAGTATTTATCATCAGGTCACTAGAAGTATCTGTGAAAACACCTGCACAAAATCCTTGAATCTTGGGGCAATGCATCCTCCATCTTGGAAATACAGTCCTATTTTAACAAAGAATTAAAAGCCAAATAGTAAGCCATGAAAATGAGCAGATGACAGAAAGAGGTTCTGACCACACAAATTATGATGGTGATCAAAAAAAAATCAAAATACCCACTCAGAAGAAGATAACAAAGTCAAATCTCCTATATTTAAAGGCTTCAAGAAAATTGAAATTTGTCTCAAGCCATGAAAGAGGATTTTGAAAGTCAAGTAAGAGAGATAGAGGAAAAATCAGGGTCAGAATTTGGAGTGGTGCAAAAAGAAATACAAAAAGGCTTCCTATATATAATCCATATCTATATGAAAATCTGTTTGTTCTAACAATCCATGCAAAAAAACTCCAAAAAGCAAAAACAATGTTTGATGATCCACTTCTCCACATTGCTAATCCGTTCTAGTTTATAATTCTGATATTCATGCCAATGTAGGTACAGATTATCAGACATGGAAGGGAGTTCTTGGGATGAATAGAATCTGAAACAATGATAGAAATCTTTACTTACTACTGAAGACTTGTGTGTCTCATGACCTTCTTATCAACACCAAATTCTTAAATGCATTAAAACTTTCTTAGCAAACATTGGCCTTCAATAGACTATGTCATTGTGAAGAAAAGAGGCAAGTAAAATGTGAGAATGTGAAGATGACAAAGGTGTTGTATATTACAGAGTGTTGGACCAATAATAGTCTTATCCTCTCAAAGCTAAACATTCTCATTGAATTAAAGTAGCTGTTCCAAGGCAAAACAACTATCAAAAGACATTGTCAACTAATTAGAGTCCTTGTCTGCATATTAATAGTTTTTATCTAAGTAGAGAGAAATTTTTCAATAGAGAAGAAAAAGAGTGGGTAGCTTTCAGAGACTTGGTATACAACATTGCATTTACTCATCTGGACCAAAATAATAACAAACATCAAGATTGGTTTGATAAAAATGATAGGGAAATTCAGGAGCTGCTAAATAAAAATAAAAAATTAAAAAAAAAACTCCATAGGGTTAGCTTATCAATCTCCAAGTAAGCAGTGTATAACTCAATCAAAAGAAAGTACAAGCAAAGCTTATAGAAATGAAGGATCTTTGTCTCAATAAGAAGGAAAGATGAAATTTAATGTTATGCTGATAGCAGCAATTCAAGGGCTTTTATGATTCACCAAAGGCCTATGGTGCTTCTCAACTACTCAATACTGATAAAACCACACTTATTAGTGATATGGACACCATTTTGGAGAGATGTGCTAAGCATTTCCGTAGCATTTTAACAGATCATCATGAATCAAAGCTGAAAAACAAAAGCAAGAGGAAATTATCTCTCAGGAGTTCAAGAATATTTTCATTATCTATCTCTATAAGATAAAAGGAAATAGATTCCCTTGTGAAAATCACAAGTGGATTTCTCTCTTAGTCATTCCCGGCAAGATTCTTGCAAAAGTCCTCCTTAAAATGCTAATCCTTCATCTGGAAAAATGTTCATTTACCTTAGCGCCAGTGTGGCTTCATAAAGGGACACAGAACAGTCACTTTGATGTTTGCTGCCCAATAACTCCCAAAGAAATGGCAGGAGCAAAACAGGGCTCTGTGCACAACATTTGTCAATATGTTCAAGGCCCTTGATATTGTCAGTCATAAGGGCTTGTGGAAGATCATGACAAAATTTGGTTTCACAGAGCAGTTCATCAGTATTATATGACAGTTACACGACATGCTTACATGGGTTCTGGATAATGGACAATACTCTCCCATTTTCCCAGTCATCAGTATAGTTAAGAATGACATTGTTCTTGCTCCCACACTTTTTAGCATGATATCTTCTGATGCCTTTAATGAGGACAAAAACATCATCAAGGTCAATTACTGAACTGACGATAAATTTGCTTTTTAGCTTGAAAAGTTAGTGCATGACTTTTTATTTAAAAATGATTGTGTAGGGGCAGCTAGGTGGCACAGTGGATAGAGCACCAGCCCTGAAGTCAGGAAGACCTGAGTTCAAATCTGGTCTCAGACACTTAACATTCCCTAGCTGTGTGATCCTGGGCAAGTCACTTAACCCCAATTGCCTCAGCAAAAAAGCAAAAAAAAAAAAAAAAAAAAAAAGATTGTGTACTCAATGCAGTTTCTGAAGGTGAGGTGTAACAGAACATAAATTGATGCAACAAAATATAGATTGATTCTCTTCCACTTGTGCTAATTTTAGTCCAACAACACCAAAAAGAGATTCTGTGGCAGTCATCCGTACCTAGAGTCATTTATTGGTTATAACAAATGGAGAAATTTTGAATGTTATGGATAAGTTTATTTACCTTACCAGTAAACTTTCCAAGCATATAAATACACATATATATAGACACACACATACACACACACACACACA
>JAJPUD010001604.1:418-26223 GCA_023553655.1 Myrmecobius fasciatus
AAGAAAGAAAGAAAGAAAGAAAGAAAGAAAGAAAGAAAGAAAGAAAGAAAGAAAGAAAGAAAGAAAGAAAGAAAGAAAGAAAGAAAGAAAGAAAGAAAGAAAGAAAGAAAGAAAGAAAGAAAGAAAGAAAGAAAGAAAGAAAGAAAGAAAGAAAGAAAGAAAAAGCTGCAGGATACCTCCTTAGCTATTACTCAAACAATCGCAAGTGTTTATCAAGTAGGTGCCAGACAATTCTATAAAGGCAGAGTTGGAAGTCCCTGTGGCTGTTAGTGGCTGAGATTCCATAGAGATGGCTGAAAGAAGTAGGCCACTGGAATTCCTGTAATAGGACTTGCTTGACATAGTAAGATCATGATCTGTGAATGACTTGGCTATTTTCAGCCATACAATGATCCAAGCCAACTCTGAAGAAGTCATGATGAAAGGTGCTATCCATATCCACCATAACATACCAGTGAACAATCGCTGATTTATTTAAGCTTGTGGATACTCTTTACAAACATTCAGTGCTTACTAAGCACAGCCTGGAACAAAGTAGGTGCTTAATAAATGTTAATAGATGAATTATCTAGTTTGATCTTCATAAAAACCATGTGAGATAGGTACTGCAGTCATTATTATTCTCATTTTATTTATAAGGAAAATGAAGCTGTGAGAGGGTTAATGACTTACCTGTGGTCATACAGCTAATAAGTGTTGGAACTAAGATTTAGACCAAGATTTCTCCTGATCCCAAGTCCAGGGTGCTTTCCACAACATCATACTCCCTCCTAAAAATAGCATAGAATATGAAAATACAATGACAGAAGTACAAGCTCTATAGAGTTTAGAAAAAGGAGAGACTTTATATGTGTCCCTTTTTTTTGTCAGGTTCATTCCCTTACTGAAACTACTGTATTATACATCTCCCTGCTTCGTCTTTCCCCTTCCTGCATCACCCTTTCCTCATTACAAGCCATATGTGCAATCAAAAATAGAGGGGGAAACACCCTTAAGGCAAATAAAACTGTATGCTTGGTTTTGCTTCCTTCCCATAGATCTCCTACTATCTGGAAAAGGTCCAATCAAAATAAGGAAAGGGAAGAAAAAGAAAAAATGCTTAAATCTAAAAAAAATTATGTGTAGTTTTCCTTAACTTCAGGAAAGTACATTTTTTTAAATTAAAAGCTTTTTATTTACAAAACATATGAGTGATTTTTCTACATTGACCTTTGCAAAAACTTTTTTTCCCAAGCTTTTCCCCTCCTTCCCCCCACTCCCCACCCCTAGATGACAGGTAATCTAATGCATGCTAAATATGATAAATTATATGACAAACACAGTACATGTATACATATCTATACAGTTATCTTACTGCACAAGAAACATCAGATCTAGAAAGAGAAGAAGAAAAAAACAACCTAAGAAGGAAAACAAAATGCATGGAAATATTCACAGAAAGGGTTAAAATGCTGTGTTATGGTCTGTACTCAGTTCCCACAGGCCTCTCTCTGGATGTATATGACTATCTTCATCGCTGAACAATAGGAACTGGTTTGAATCACATCATTGTTGAAGAGAACCATGTCCATCAGAACTGATCACAGTAGAGTCTTGTTGCCATGTATAATGTTCTCCTGGTTCTGCTGATTTCACTCAGCATCAGTTCATGCAAGTCTCTCCAGGCCTCTCTGAAATCTTCCTGTTGGTCATTTCTTACAGAACAATAATATTCCATAACATTCATATACCATAACTTATTCAGCCATCCTCCAATTGATGGGCATCCTTTCAATTTCCAGTTTCTTGCCACTACAAAAAGAGCTGCCACAAACATTTTTGCACATGTGGTTCCCTTTCCCTCCTTTAAGATCTCTTTGGGATATAGGCCCAGTAGAAACACTGCTGGGTCAAATGGTATGCACAGTTTGATAACTTTTTGAGCATAGTTCCAAATTGCTCTCCACAGGAAAGTACATTTTGAATAACAAAAACTAAAATTAGTACATCTTGAATAACAAAAACTGATGAATTAGGTCTGAAATTTCCCTAGTTCACAATTTTTTTTCTGAATTTTAACTCCTAAATAAATCTATAGAATTTTTAAAGGCCATTATGGTTTAGTTTCACATCACTAACAAATTTGCTTCTTAAACACTTTTTTAAATTGTGGTATCCTTCAAATCAGAAAAAGTTAACACATCAGTAAGGTACATACTTTTAGATTTTTTTTTCCAATACTGGTAATGACATCCACCTATACTCTTTTATTGGGTCTGCTTGCAACCAAGTACAATAATTTAGGGATGTGGTTGTGCTAGAACTTGAGGTGAGGTGAAATGTAAGAGAATGACATATTGTTTTTTTTTTCATGGTATTTGGTACATATCTAATTTTCACAGTATTTGTTGGTTGGATAAAGCTTTGCACTTCTTGTGCCATGTTGTCAATGTTTTTTCCAATTCTTTCTTACATAAATTCAGATTTCTTTTCCATTTTTTTCCTTTAGTTCCCTCATTTCATTTATAAAAATATTTTTAAATTTAATCTTCTTCATCTCTCACAGGAATTCTAGTTAAACTTATACCCATGCTATGTTTTTCTTTGAAGCTTTATCCATAGATATTTTCAAGACATTCTCTTCTCCCTTTTATGGTAGGATTGTTTTTATTTGCCTATTCCTCCAGTCTCCCTTTTTATTTTGGACATTATATTAGGGTAAAGCCCTGCACACTTCAGGAAAGCATGTTTGAGCTGAGTTTCTGTCCTCTTCAATGCTTCTGAAGATTTCTTTGGGGCACTGAGTGTTGTGTTATTCTATGATCTCAGAGATAACTCAGGCTGGGACTATTGATATGGGAAATGACTTGCCAGGATTTCTGGTTCAAGGCTAACTATCTATCTACCTTGTCATGTTGCCTATCATCATCATACTGTTAAAATTCAAGTCAATCAAATCAAATCCTATATCTTATAAAAATTTTGTAAGGTCATAATAATGATGATGTATTATTACCTTATGTGGGATTTCTATAAAGTACAGAAACTGATTTGATTGATTTTGAAATTATGCAATTTCTTCATCCCCGACTATATATTTCTAACTCTATAAAGAAGGTTTTATGAAAAGCTTATTGAATTGCACTGATTCAAAAAAAAAATCATGTGTGCACAGTGACACTTCATTTACACAATATTACACATAAGTGAATTTCTAGATAATTGAAGTTAACTCTTTTAAAATATACATATTTAAGTTATTTTGATAGAAATCTTTCTAAAACATATTTCTGAGTCCCTTAAAAAATAGAGCACACTGAATACAATTTATTATCTTTGATGACTCCATCCATATAGAATTATGTAGATAAAGTCATTTGTCCCAACATTACTATAATGGTCCCAGATTGCCATTGTTCCTTTCCCTTCCCATTCATATTTTCTCTATTCTCCATTGAAATTATATAAATTTACACTAGGAAAATTGGCTTATATTGTTATTAAACCTGCCACTTAAAAAAAACAGTAGACTAACATGAAGAAAGAAGAAATGAGGCAAGTGAATTCAGGATATTAAATACTTATGAAACTAAAAACAAAAAAAAAAAGTTAAACAGCATAAATATGTCCAGTCAGTCATTTAAATTATGTTTGTTTATTTTCCAAAAATTCCATTATGTGATTCTGGTTAAATCTGCTAACCCTGGGAAAAGTCTAAAATGCATTTGATGGCATTATTTCTCATCAGGCAACATATTTACCATAGGTGGCAATCTATCCTTGGAATACTCAAACTCCCCAAACCTATGCTGTAGGACATTGATATTGATTTGGAGGAAATTACTGCATTTTGCAACTGGTACTAGAATTGTCTCTATAATTGCAGTACCCCTATTTTCAGACTTATTGCTAACATTAAAAGGGCCACTAGGTAAGAATAGTTCTGGTATTCCAGAAAAGGTAAATGGGAGAAAGAAGAAACAAACTACAATTCAACTCATTTGCCAGCCCAATTAGTATCCCCATACTTGGGGAAGTTGTTAAACTATGTCAGGGAAAACTTTCTGTATTATACAAAATAAATTCCAAAATATAGAACTTGGGTACTTGATCAATAACATATTATATACATCTATTTTAAATACTAATATATTTTTCAATTAGAATCTCCCCTTTTCATACTAAATATATGATGAGAAGTACAATTAAATAATCCCTTCATCTTCCCCACACTCCTCCTCCTGCAACTTTCATACATTAGCCATGTCTGGATACTTATGCCTACAAATACATAAGACTATACAATGGTCCTATCATCTGTTTCTCTGAAAGTAGATAGCATCTTCCATCATAAGTCCAAGTGTTCCCATGGCTGTCTAGACAGCCAGTTCATCATTTCCTACACCACAGCCTTTTATAGGATCTTTGAGGTTAATAACTAGAATGACTTCGTTGTTAAAAATTGTTCTTAAAACAATATTGTTATTACTACAAATAACGTTGTGGCTGTCTTAAGAGCTCACCTTGTATGAGCCCTTTGACTCAGAGGCGAGATGAATGAGGCAGGGGAACTCATAGGGTGTGAAAAGAGCTCCAGTTTATTATGCAGCACAGCCTTGTTGATACACAATGTTGCAAATGTGATCAGTGGGTGAACAGTAGGCAATCCCCAATCACCATTCAGGTGATGGGAGGAAGGGGTAACAAAAAAAAAAGGCAAAAAAAAGTCTTTACTCTGTAGGAGTTCACAACCTTAGAAAAATGAAAGCAATAATATACAAACAAGCTATAAATGGGATTAGCAGGAAGTAATCAACAGAGGGAAGGAACTAGAGTAAGAGGGATTTGGAAATTTCCTATAGAAAGTGGCATTTTAGCAGGTACTTGAAGGAAGCCATGAGTTAGATATGAGAAAAGAGAATGTTCCAAGAATGGGAGCAGCAAGGGAAAGAACCCCAGGTTTGGGGTATGGAATTTCTTCTTTGAGCATTCACAAGAAGGCTGAGTCACCTTGAGAGTACATGAGTGGGTGTAAGGTATAAGACTGGAAAGATGGGGGTGGGGAAGGAGGTAAACAAGCAGCTAGATAATGGAGGGCTTTGAACACTTAATGGAGGGATTTGTGAGATCCTAGAGATGATAGGGAGTCCCTGGAATTTATCCAGTTGGAAAAATCACTTTGGTGGCTGACTAAAGCTCTGATGGACTAAAACTGGGAGAGATTTGTGGCAGTCAGAGCAACAGACACTGGAGCAGAGAGATGAGTGACTGCCCCAGGATGGGGATATTATCAAAGAAAATAACACTTTCAAGAGATATTGCAAAGGTAAAATTGATGGTCCTTGGAAATAGACTGGATCTAGCGAGATGAGAGATAGTGAGAAGTAGAGGATGATGCTTAAGTTGCAAGTTTGAGGGACTGAGAAGATAATGGTACCCTCCACAGTAATAGGGAAGTTTGGAAAGGGGAAAGTTTAAAAGGAAAATTTTTAGGACTTAAGTTTTGGACATATTGAGTTTAAGATGTCTACAAACCATGCCAATTAGCAGTAGATTAAAGAGCAGGGGTCAGAAAGAAAGGTTAGGATTGGATACACAGATTTGAGAATTGTCAGTGTAGAGATGATAACTGAACATGATGAGAAGACCAAATCAAACAGTATAGGGGAAAAGATAGAACAAAGCTCTATTGGAACATCCATGATTAATGAGAATGGATTGGATAAAGACCCAGCAAAGTTGTCTAAGGAGTAATCAGCTATATAGAAAAACCAAAAGAGAGAAAATGGATTAGGAAGCTTTCAAAAATATATAATCTCCAAGAAAAAACATTTGAAACAAAGATTTAAAAATAAAGGTCTGGAGCAAAATCTGTTATGCTTCAGCAAAAATTTAGATCTGTGATAAAATCCAAGGACTAACCATTTCAGGGACCCAACGATGAAACAAACTAACAGAGAGATGATGAACACAAGGGGAGAATTTCAAATTGAGAATTTGATTTTCTTGATCATGCACAGGTTACAAGTGTTTTTTCACTAGGGAGTGGAATGAAAAAAAATTCGTATTGATAAATTGACCCCCAAAAAAGTTACAGGAAAAAAATAGGAAGTTTTATCCTTGAAACAATAGGGAGCCACAGGGATTTATTGAGTAAGAGATTGACTTGATACCATCTCTGTTTAAGAAAAATCACTTGACAACTGTGAGATATTGTAGTAGAAAAAGACACCCAGTAAGGCAATCTATTAGGAGACTGCTGCAACAATTTAGGCATGAGGGAATAAGGGAATGAGGGAAGCTAAATTGTAAGTGTGTGAGTAGAGAGAAGACATCAAATTTAAGATTAGAGGAATAAATATGTGAGTTGAGTGAAAGTAAGCAAAGAATCTAACATACAGGAAGAATAGTGGTATCTTCAACAGAAATAGGGGAGTGAATAAGAGGAATGTGTTGAAGGTAAAGATAGTAAATCCTGTTTTGAGTCTGAGACCTTTCTACACCATCCAGTTTGATATGTCCAATGATGAGGTGGTGATAAAGGGTAGAAAATCAGGTCAGGTCTTGAAGCTGAATATATATAGATTTTTTTAATTACTTGTTAGTCTCCCAGTATCAAGTCTCTCTCGAACTTCAGTCTACCCTCCAGTCAACTGTCAAATTGATCTTTCTGAAATATAGGTCTGACCACGTCACTCCCTTATTTGATAAACTCCACGGATTCGCTCAAATATATAAATCTGTTTAGCTTTTAAAGCGCTTAGTAACCTGGTCTTTCTATCTTTCTTGTGTGCTTTTATCTTACTCTCTTCCACATATTCTAATATACAGTGAAGCTGACCTCCTTGCTAGTTCTCACACAAAATAATCCTCTTGATTAGATGCATTTTCGCCAGCTTTCTCCCAGGCCTGGGATTCTCTCCTTTCTAATCCCAGTCTCCTGGCCTCCCTGACTTTCTTCATGTTCCAACTAAAATTTCACTTTCTATGAGAAGCCTTTTCCTGATCTCTGCTATTGCTAGTACTGTCACTCTAAAATTTCCTCTAAATTATCTTGTATATAGCTTGTTTTGTATAATTTGATGTTTACACAATGATACCCTTATTAGATTGAGCTCCTTGAGAGTGGGAACTGCTTTTGGTCTTTCTTTGTAGCCCCAGTGCTTAATACAGTGAATAGCACATAGCAAATGCTTAATAAATGCTTGTTGGTTTGATTAACCCTCCCTAGGGAAGAAAATTAAACTCATGGGAATTGATGGGGTCACCAAGAGAATATAAGGAGAGAGAAGAGAATTAAGGAGAGGACATACATATTTAAAAAGACTGACATAGTTAATGAGGCTGTAAATACGAAAACAAAACTGAAAAGGAGCAACCAGACTGGTAAGGAAAAAAAGCCAAGAAACCAGTATCATAATAATCCAGAAAGGAGAAATTACCCAGGAGCAGAGGGGAGTCAGCAGTTTCAAATGCAGCACAGACATCAAGAAAGATGAGAAGATAAGGCCATTACATTTATGGATTAAAAAATAACTGATTGCCCCTTCTTTTTGTACATATTGATTGGACCTTTTTTTACTGTTATGTAGGCATTTTCCATATTAGTTTTGAATACTTTTATGCAAATTAGAATGTATTGTAAGAATTCTTGTCACTCAATCTAGGTAATAATGTTAGCAATTTAGTGTTTGATAAACCCAAAGACCCCAGCTTTTGGGATAAGTACTCACTATTCGGCAAAAAACTGCTGGGAAAATTGGAAATAGTGTGGAAGAAATTAAGTCTGGACCCACACCTAACACCTCATACCAAGATAAGATCTAAATGGGTTCATGATCTAAAGAGTGATATTATAAGCAAATTAGAGGAACATAGGATAGTTTACCTCTCAGACCTGTGGAGATGGAATAAATTTATGTCCAAAGAAGATCTGGGACTCTTAATTGAACACCAGATAGATAATTTTGACTATATTAAGTTAAAAAGTTTTTGTACAAACAAAACTAATGCAGACAAGATTAGGAGGGAAGCATCAAATTGGGAAATCATCTTTATATTTAAGGGTTCTGATAAAGGTATATCTCTAAGATATATAGGGAATTGTCTCATATTTATAAGAATTCAAGCCATTCTCCAATTGATAAATGGACAAAGGATATGAACAGACAATTTTCAGATGATGAAATTAAAACTATTTATACTCATATGAAAAGGTGCTCCAAATCACTATTGATCAGAGAAATGCAAATTAAGACAGCTCTGAGGTACCACTACACACCTGTCAGATTAGCGATAATGACAGGTGTTGGAGGGGATTTGGGAAGACTGGGATGCATTGTTGGTGGAACTGTGAACGGATCCAGCCATTCTGGAGAACAATTTGGAGCTATGCTCAAAAAGTTATCAAACTGTGCATACCCTTTGACCCAGCAGCATTTCTATTGGGCTTATATCCCAAAGAGATCTTAGAGGAGGGAAAGGGACCCACATGTGCAAGAATGTTTGTGGCAGCTCTTTTTGTAGTGGCTAGAAACTGGAAACTGAATGGATGCCCATCAATTGGAGAGTGGCTGAATAAATTATGGTATATGAATGTTATGGAATATTATTGCTCTGTAAGAAATGACCAGCAGGACGATTTCAGAGAGGCCTGGAGAGACTTTCATGACCTGATGCTGAGTGAAATGAGCAGAACCAGAAGAACATTATACACAGCAACAAGACTATACGATGATCAATTTTGATGGACATGGTTCTCTTCAACAATGATGTGATTCAAACCAGTTCCAATTGTTCAGTGAAGAAAGCCATATACATCCAGAGAGAGGGATGTGAAATGTGGACCACAACATATCATTTTCATGTTCTCTATTGATGTTTGCTTGCATTGTATTTCCCTTATCTGATTATTCTTTCTTGTAGATACGATTTCTCCTGCACAAAAAAATGATGTGTGAAAATAAGTATACATATATTCGATTTCTTAAGTATTTTAACATAATTAACATGTAGTGGATATCCTGCCATCTAGGAGAGGGGTGGGGAGTAGGGGGGAAAAATTTGTAACAGAAAGCTTTGTAAGGGTTAATGTTGAAGAATTACCCATACATATGTTTTGCAAATAAAAAGTATTAATAAAAAATAATAAATAAAATATTAAAAAAAGAATTCCTGTCACTGCAATATAATAACTACAAACCTATTTTTAAATAGAAAACTTGTCTAATTGTGGTGTGGCACGAACCCTGAGACAGATCCTACCAAGCAACAAAGTCTATCAAATTAGTAAACAGTCTAAATAATTTTAAAAATCTTGTCCACTGAATGATATTTTTGGCTATAGAAAGGCTTGAAACCATTTACTAAAATGCAAAAGGAGTTCAAACAGCAACAGGAGAGGAAGAACTATACCATTTCAATCATGGACCTTTTGAAGGAAATAAATGAAATATTTCTTTTTTTTTTTCTGAGGCAGTTGGGGTTAAGTGACAGGGTCACACAGCTAGGAAGTGGTTAAGTGTCTGAGGCCACATTTGAACCCAGGGCCTCCTGACTTCAGGGCTGGTGCTCTGCACCACCTAGCTGCCCAAGATTTCTTAATGTACTTCATTCAGTCTTCAAGAAGTTTTCCCCAGACACAAGGTGTTAATTATTTGAAAAACTACCTGAGCTCACTAATAAAAAACTGTAGTATTAGGACATACCACCTCATTCATATCAAGTAGGCAACAATAATTAAAAGCACCAAAATTCAGTGCTGATAGATCGCAAACTAGTACACTTAATTCATTGCTGGCAGAATTGCAAACTTGTAGAATTTTATTTGAAGAGCAGTTTGACACTATCAAGTAGAAGTTAAATAAGCTGACAGTGAAACTAATAATTTCTTCTTGGGAATATACTCTGGAAGTATTTTTTAAAAGACCCAAAAAAGGATCAATTCAGAGATTTTCATATACTGAAAAATGAGATTCCTCAGTGTGGGATAATCATATCCCCTCCACAACTTAGTACATAATTCCTATATAATACTCCTGAAATTCAAGGACAGAAAATTTTTTTCATATCAGAAAATGAATATATGTGGCACAGCTTGAACTCAGATCTTCCTAATGCCATGTATAGTACTTTGTGATGCCATATTATCTCTCAAAGTTACCCTTCATAATAGCATAATTTTAACTACAAAAAATATCCAACAATGGGAGGATGTTATAGTACATTTATGTGACAAAATATGACAAATTAGGAATAAGTATAAAGGATGCAGTCTGTGAATAGCAGTGAAATAACACAAAAAGAGCAGAACCAGAATGACATCATGGGCAACAGGAAAAGTAAATGACAAAAACTCCTAAGGAGGGTCCTAATGGAGACCTGGAAGTGGTGACTGAAAAGCTGTATCTTATGTGTTGAAGTTAATCTATGCATAGTCACAAAGTTAAGTTTAATTGGTTGTATCAAAGTTTAATATTAAGGCAAAAGTTGTATGATTTTTAGAAAAAAAAATATTCTCTAATTCTGACATTCTGGAACTTAGTAAACAAATATACACTTATCCTTTTCCTACCATACAAGGTTTTTAAAATTTAAATCATATCTCCCTCAACCTTCACCTTTCCTGATGATAGTTCAAATGTATTTAGTCTGTTCAGACATTAGCCTCCTTATCCTCTTGATTATTTTTGATTGCCCTTCACTGAATTGCTCCATTATTATTTTGACCTTCTTTTTAATTGTTCCCCTCTAAGTTGGATCCAAATCATGGCTGGAAGGAAGATGGGAAGTTGAAACAAAGTATTCATGGGTCTTAGAAAAGGTTTGAAAACAAAATTCCCCTGTTATGTTACTGCTTGAAGCAAAGCAGCTGGGGACCAGATGGTTGATTTGGACTGGGTGTCCAGTGTTGACAGGGAGATGAGTCCAAGTCACAGGTTGCAGTGTGCTAAAATAAAGCCTTTAATTTAGCCTGTTCAGTTCCCTACCTACTAGCATAAAGGTTTAGGACTTTCGCACTAAATCCCAGCATTGCAGAATCTTTCTAGGTTATCTAGTCTAAATGAAACCTGAGCATCAATACGCTCTAAACCACCACCATCAAGAGATCACCTAGCTTGTCCTTGAAGATTTCCAATCCACTCTCCTCTAAGGAAGCTTACTTAAATATTTCTTAATTCTAATTGTTAGAACTTATTTCAGACCAAAATCTGACTCTCTGAAGTTTCTACCCACTGACTGACCTGTGGCCCAACAGAGCAAATATTCACACATGCAGTTCCTCATGTGAAGCCAAAGGCAAGGCAAAGACTAAGGAGCACTGTTCTACACAATTATTTTAACTCAAAAAAGATCCAACAATGCTACATGAAAGTCGAAGCTAGAGATGCATACACTCCCTCCTCTCTATGACCACCTTGCACCACCCTCTGCAGTCGGTCTGTCGAGTGTACCCGGACTCTTCAGCTCCAGACTCTTACTCACCAGACGGGGCCTGCTCATGTAGTGGCTGTATGCACTTAAGGATTTACCCATCAGAAATCATTTCTGAAGCTCTATCCCTGCCTGCTCCTCAAACGCCAGTACTGCATTCCCTGGGCCTATCCTTATATCCTTGGTATAAAGGAGTAGCCTCTTCACAAACCAAGCATGTTTAAATACTACATGAAACATTTCCTCTTAGCATAGGAGTAATAAAAGCAGTGAATGGTTTCTAACAAAAGATCAACTACAGCCCCTGCTACTTTCTCAAAGAGTATCCAGTCACTCCAAACCAAGGAGTGCTCAGAAATGCACAGCTTGAATTTGTTTGGTTACTCACATGAAAAGTTAAAGGGGTGAGTACAGTACCACACAAATATCTATTCAACGTTTGACATATTTCTGGTAGGGATATTGAAGGTGTAGAAACTTTGGACAGGGAATTTTGGCTCCATCCAAGGTGAAGAATTTATGATCCAGTATAAATGGAGTGCCTAAAAATTAGTGGTTTTCCTAACTGCACTTGTGGTGAGGGTAGAACTCGTGATCAATTCTGGCCATGCACAGGTCATAATCAAATAATAGGAAATAAGACACAAGAGCCAGCCACAACAAATAACAGCATTGTAAACTCAGCATTTCTCTCAACTTTAAGAGAATGGCAACTCTTTCTATAATCCCTGAATCATGCTACCTTTTATGACAAACTTCTTTTGTAACCAGCCCAAATACACCATTCTGTATTACAATCAAGGAAGCAAAAAAGTGAGAGATGTTATATATACATTATTTCATTGTGAGGCCCATGACAACCTTCTGAGGTAAATAAAGGTTTTTCTGTTTTACAGATTAA
This sequence comes from Myrmecobius fasciatus, assembly GCA_023553655.1. Taxonomy (NCBI): domain Eukaryota; kingdom Metazoa; phylum Chordata; class Mammalia; order Dasyuromorphia; family Myrmecobiidae; genus Myrmecobius; species Myrmecobius fasciatus. The sequence goes on from JAJPUD010001604.1 coordinate 12,732, forward strand.
GAACCTGAGGTTAAGTAATTTGTGCAAGGTCACTCAGCTCTTGTTAGAGGCAGGATTCAGAAAGCTTCCAGATTCTAAGACCAGTTTTCTACACATTGCCTCTCAATGTCATTCTATTGGCCATACTATTTTCTCTGCTTGGTGTATCTTCTGCACTTACTTATATATACTTATTTACAATATTCACATATTTTCACTTATTAGGCTGCTTCTTTTTCAAAGCTTAAGGGAAGTGTGTTTGAATTAATCTCTATAATTAGGTTGCAAACTTAACATTTCTTAGCATTAATATTCTTAGCATTAACATTCTTAGCATCACTTTCCATCATCATAGCTACCAGACAAATCTTACTAAGAACCACATATGCACACTCAGATCTGAGTTGTATAAACTCAGTCCCTAAGTATGTGTCCTTAGGAAAGTTTGTATTTTGACCTAGCCACTTGCTACCTTAAGGAAAAAGTTTGGACTAAGATGATTTTTAAGGAACGGAACTAAGATACTAAGAAGTGTCACCTTCCTATGTTTTCTAACATATGAAATTAAAGATCTCAATCACAGGGGACAGCTAGATGGCGCAGTGGATAGAGCACCAGCCCTGATGTCAGGAAGACCTGAGTTCAAATCTCACCTCAGACACTTAACACTTCTTAGCTGTGTGACCCTGGGCAAGTTACTTAACCCCAATTGCTTCAGAAAAAAATAATCCCATAATTCTTAAGGTTCCTTTGAATTCTAAAATATTTCTGATTATCCCATTCTCTTATAAAAATATGGCCTAAGAATGTAAATTTTGGAGGCTATTTATCAAGTTATAGAACTATTAATCTACTTGACAGCTCTTCATACAATAGTATACTACAAACAGCTAATCCTACATCATTACGACTTGAAGAAAAGCAGTTTACATGGATAGCGTGAAGTAGAGACTTAGTAATTATCAAGTGGACTGATGACAAGAAATTTAGTCATTCTTCCACAATTTTCCATTTTCCCTTTCTGTGCCTAAATTCCTTCATCTATTAAAAAAAAAAAAAAAAAAAAAAAAAAAGGAGAGAGGGGGCAGGGCACTGTACTAGACAATCCCTGAAGTCCTTAGATCTAAATCTATGAACCTAAGATCACAGAACTTCTTGGTGGCAAGATTTTTCATAATAATGAAATCACAGAACCATCAAACACTGCATTTTAAAAGTCTTATTAAAAACAATTGCTAATATAATCCAGTATCTAATGAAAAAGAAATAAGCTCATGTTTCAACTTAAGACAAATATGAAGCCTGTCTTATAAGACAGAATTTTTCCTTCACTTCACTTTCAACAATGTTTTGTGCCCAACAAAAAAGCTGAGTGAATGGCTGTGTTCAAAGTATTAACTAATTATGGAATACCTAACTTTTTAAATGAAAAATTGATTGAATCCCTACATGATAGTGGTTGTACTACTAGTATCCATTGATTGACAAAATATATGACAGAAATTTTTATGAATTATGAATTCAGCAGCAGTTTTAAGTGAATTCATCTTAACAGCATTAAAACTAAAAATACGTATGTGTCTATGATATTTATACACAATACAAAAGTTAAATTTGCTTATTTATGGTTTTCTAAAAAGTGTTTACCCCTTTCCCAAGGATTCAGGGCTCATATATTGGAAAGCACTAAATTAGAGAAAGGGTTTATAACCTTTGCAAATGAGCTTTTCCTAGCACTGGGAGGCGGGAAGGAAAGATCAGATATTTTATTAGCCTAGGAAAGAATTATACCAAATATATTCTTAAATGCTTTATGAAATCCTTTGAGTTAGTAATTTTCACAAAAGAGGGGTGAAACGAAACCAAAATGTTAAATTACAAGAATTTACATTTAAATTAACAAAAAAAATCTTTAAAAAGGATCATTTGTTCTTAACTATGATCTTGTTCTGTCTATGAAAATCATCACCACTAATTCATATTTATTGAGAATTCAAGTGCATGACATTATAGTAAACCCATTTTAAGTACTCTTTCATTATACATTCATAATCCACTTGTGTTTATTTCTTTTCCCCTTGCCCCCTTAAAAGAAAACAATTTCTTGATCCATTCCTGTCCATTTTAAAAACATGTGAGTTTTATTAAGATACAGTTATAATAAGTAAACTACAAAAGCACTAAATGAAAATGTACTTTACACCAGAAACAATCAAGAACTTTGCTTTAAACAAAGCTTTCCCTTCGATGGCTTAATATAAATGCACATTTGGCATAGGTTGAGGGCAGCTCTTTTTACTTCCTTTAAAAGTCTTAGAATCATATGCCCATACAGTATCTATCCCCTCTCCTGTAATATGATCTGGGTTCCAGTGTGGAAAAGGAAATCGGCAAGCAATAACTCTGGCATCATCTTCCAGTTCTAGCTGAAGTTTCTCCTCCAACTGTGGCATCTGTAGAAAACAAAACAATCACTGATAAAGGAGCAAGCTAGGTTTTATATCTGTTTAGAAATTCCTGGGGCAGCTAGGTGGCGCAGTGGAAAGAGCACCAGCCCTGAAGTCAGGAGAACCTGAGTTCAAATCTGGTCTCAGACACGTAACAGCTGTGTGACCCTGGGCAAGTCACTTAACCCCAATTGCCTCAGCAAAAAAAAAAAAAAGTTAGGATTTGCAATTCCTTCTGTATTTTATAATTCTAGAAAATTGCTGCAATTTTCTTCTTTAGTCAGAAAAACGTCATATTTTGTGAAAGAGATCATTTTAGGCCACACATACTCAAAGTATAAAATAATTCATTAAAATATATAAAACAAAGTACCAACAGTGACTTACCTGTCTTAAAATATCAATTTTAAAATATGCCAATTTAATAAGATATATATATATATATTTAATTTATTATTTATTTATTTTTAGTTTATTTTATTGTTATTGTTTATATGGTTATAATATATACATAAAACATATCATGAATTAATTGAATAATATTTATATATATATACTGAGCTCTAATTTTACGACTACATTTATAATGCAAATAGCTTTAAATCATTTGCCTACTAATATTTACAAATGCAATTAACTACAAAAATGTTTTATTCAAGATATTCATTTATTGGGAAATATTTAAGCTATAGAATATTAATGTAATGGATTATTACTATATTATAGGAAATAATGAATATGAAAAATTCAGAAGGGAAGACATATTGAAGCTGAGTAAAATATCAGAAAAACAATATACATGATAATTGCATCCATGTAAATGGTAAAAATGAAAAAAATACAAATTGAAAAATAATTATAATGACCAAGATTTGAGTAGAAGAAATAAGAAAATGCACCTCCCTCCCTTTTTCCTAGAGGTACAAGCCTGTGGGCAGAAAATATTCCATATACCATGTTGAACCATTTTTTCCCCCTGATTTACTTGTCATTTTTTGTTACAGAAATAGTTCACTAAAAGGGGGGAAGGAAGAAATGAAAATGACATAAGTGTAAAACCTATCCATGAAAATTAAGAAGCCCTTAAAATTCCTTCCAGATTAAAAGTCAATTCCATTATCCTATCTTTATTTTATTTTATTTTTCTGCTGAGGTTAAGTGGCTTATCCACAGTCACACACCTAAGAAGTATTACAGTCTGAGACCAGATTTGAACTCAGGTCCTCCTGACTTCAGGGCTGGTGCTCTATCCACTGCACCATCTAACTGCCCCCATTATCCTATCTTTAAAAGGGGCATAAGGCTCAGTCTTTGCAAGTATGCTCATTTTTAAAAAAATAACTTTAATATACCCAGGAAATGAGAGGGTATTAAGGAAGAATGTCTTCAGAATTCTAGTCAGGTATCAACTGATCATGTAACTTACCATTAAGGTAAACAAGAGATGATTACCAGAACAATAAGTCATTAGGTAATGAACTTTGTTGGTCATAAAAACCTCACAAAAATTATTTATCTAGGTGTAGGTGGTCTATAGTCTACATCAATAGAATAAATATAGTGAGGAACTTATACATTTTTTAAAATATTCAAATAATGCAAAAGGTAGTATTTTTCCCATTCTTCTATGAATTACAAGTTTTATGTTCTAAAAAATGCTTATTATAAAAGTTGACATAATTATTCCTATGTATAAATAACATGCTTAATATTTATTTTTTGTCCCTAAAATATTTATTTCTGACTTCTATGACTATCAATATATTTAAAAGGGAATTATAACAGTATATGAATATAAGCAAAATCTACAACTCATCTCTAAAGATTTTCTATAGAACTCATTACCTACCTACAATCCATTCTAAATTAGCTTGATAAAGACTGCATTAGCCATATCTATAGTGAGTCCAAATATTAATATTATTCATTAAGATCAAGAATGAAGCAAACAAAGATGTTAAGTTAAATGATAGGAACTTATTTTAAAAAAAACAGTAGTTAAAGAATATGTTTTAGATATTTTCTTAATGAGTCTACCTGCAAAAAAGATTGCTGATCCCACTTTTGAAATTAAGTGAAATTCAAAGAAGGATGCATATTATATGGATGATCTTTCAGCAAAATTGCAGGGATTTATATGGTAATTTTGTTCATAAAAAGGATAATTATAAAGTTACCCATATTATTATTCTTTTAATTTTTGCACTTTCTTTTATTTCAAAAAATGACTTTGTGTCTTGTACCAAGTCAAGATAAACTTGAAAATGAAAGGAGCTATTTAAATCATAAGAAATTAGCTGAATAAATTGCATATAAATATGCAACAAATATAATTCTTGATATTATACACAAAGAGAAGCAATGATGTGGCACATCTGCTTAATGGAATTCAAATTCATACAATTTGAAAGTGACACAAAGTCATCAAAGTCCAATTATACCTTTAAAATTTCAAATAAAATAAGTTGAATAATTCAAAGAAATCTCAAGATTAATTGGCCTCACCAGAAAGTTGGTAATAAGAATAAATATTGAATGTTTAGATAATAAGTTTTTATATCACAAATACTGATAACAGGGTATTTTCTTCAATCATTTCATGCCAGTGTTCATTTTTATGGAGTTTACATGTTAAACAGAAAAATCTATTACACTGCTTGGCTAAAATTTGGTCAACATTTTAACTGTTCATTCTTTTAAATAATAAAACTTAGTAACCTAAAAAAAAATTATAAGAAGAAGAAAAAGTCATCTACTTACTGTAAGACACTGTGACTTTGGCTGCTAGTTTGTTTTCCAAAAGCTAAATCTTTTATGAGATTATTTATTTTCCTGTTAATGCAATACACTCAGACATTGATTCCTAATAGTTTGTTTTGTTAGATACATTTATATTTAAATGTTAGATGATCTCAATATTGAGCACTTCCTAGAAATTAGTTACTGAAGATTTTTCATCAAGTTTTGTATAAATAAATATCCATAGACAGGCCATGTTTCTTGATTTAAAGTGCAGAAAATATGATCTCCAGACAAAAGATAATAGAGATTTGAAAGCTCTGGGGAAGAGCTCTATTCTATATTAAATAGTTGTTTCATTTGGGGCAGATTATTTAATCCCTCTGTTTCCTCATCTTGATTCTCTCTAAATTCATTTACAACTCCTCATGAAAAACAATGAAAAAACAAGTACTAATCATCCATGTGTAAACAACCTACAAGAAAATGTTAATATCAGATTTTCCTTTGCCATCTAGCACACAGGTGGGTCAGCTTCCCTGGCAATCAAGAGTATATACAAAATTTTTAATATCAGAATTATGGAATACTGTAGTAAAGTCCCTTTAAAATCTTTTACAATTAGTGCTTTCTCCTCCAAGGTTACCTTATTTGTTTTTCATGTGCTTTTATATACCAATATTTGTGCTAACTAAATATGTATTCATTATCTCTCGTTAGTATTTAAGCCTACTGAATATTTTAGACTGCATAGCCTGAAGGCATCTCAAAAGCAACAGATCCAAAATATAACTCTTCATCCTCCCTCCCAAACTCACCTCTTTTCCCAAAGGGTTCTCTTGACAATCAGGGGCGCCACTCTTCTCAAACAGCTTTACAAGCACACATATCCCCAAATTCTCTCTCTTACCTTGCATAGCCAAACATTCACCAACTCTCTCAAATATACCTCAGCACCAACACCCAAGGTCAGGCCCTTATCCCTTCTCCCTTACACTATCTGCAGTAACCTTCTGACTAGACTCCCTGCCTCAACTATCTCTCACTCCAGTTCATTCTCTAGTTTTCAAAATATTTTCCTAAAGCACTGGTCTGGCCAAGTCATCCTCTTAATAAGCTCCAATGACTGGCCATTACCTTTAGGATAAAATAAAAATCCTTTTATTTTGTTTTAAAGCTCTTCCAAGCTAGTCCCCTTCCTATCTTTCCATGTCATATTACTCTTCCCTCATGGTAGACTGGACTAATTGTGGTTTCTCCATAGCGTCTATCTCCTCAGTGCCTTTCCAGGGGTTGTCCCCATACCTAGAAGACTCTCCATCCTAAATTGGGAGAATCCCTGGCTTGCTTTTTTTTTTTCCTTTTTGCTGAGGCAATTGAGGTTAAGTGACTTGCCCAGGGTCACACAGCTAGGGAATGTTAAGTGTCTGAGACCAGATTTGAACCCAGGTCCTCCTGACTTCAGGGCTGGTGCTCTATCCACTGTGCCACCTAGCAGCCCCCCTGACTTTCTTTAAGAACTAACTTAAGCTATCACCTTCTGCAGAAGGACCTTCCTAGCCTCTCCATTGAGTGCCTTTTCTTCTAAGGCACCTTCTGCCTACTCTATTTATTCTGTAGATATCATCTATGTACAAGTTGTCTCCCCCATTAGAATGTAAACTCCTTGAAGACAGAGACTATTTTTTTTCTTTTTGTTACTAGCACTTAACCCAGTGACTAGCCCATAGGAAAAGCTTAATAAATGTTTGTTGATGGAGGTCAGAGACCATCTCACTTTGTATTTGTATTCCTTGCCTCCAACAGGGACTGGTTTAATCTTTCCAGTCCTGTTTGACTGTCTGTGACCCCATCTGGGGTTTTCTTGGCAAAGACAAGGCAGTAGTTTTCCATTTCCTTTTCCAGTTCATTTTACAAATGAGGAAACAGGGGCAAGAGGAGTGAGGGACTTGTCCTGGATCCCAAAGACAGTCAGTGTCAGGCCAGATTTGAACTCGGGAAGATGAGTCTTCCTGACTCCAGGGCTGGCACTCTTATCTACAGTACCACCCACAGGCTCCAAATGACACACTAGATGCCTACAAAGTTCTTGGTTAATTAAAGAAAATAAGGCCCAGAACTTGCCCAAAGTTAAATAAATAGTGGCCACCTACTACTCAAATTCCCAATTTTTTCCCCCTGTACCACATTGCCTTCAGATAAACAAAATACAATGATGAAAATGAATCTGGTACTTCTCATAAATATCATTAAAATATTCCCCCAAATCAGAGAAACAATGTTTCATATTATACAATGTTTGGATGTTATTTGTATTACTTTAACCAGCAGAGATTATCAAAAGTTAGCCGAATTTCTGTTCTTAAGCGTCATATGGTCCTTCAATTATTTATGCCTTTATATTTTATAAATCCTAAAATGACAAAATTTTCAACTAAAAATGCTTGTATGAATGAAACCAATGATGACTGTCAGAACACCAAGCAAATCAAAGGTACTCTAATATCGTATAAGCGACTGGTTCTCCAAAACCCAACGATCAGAAGTCTCATCAAAAACCCAATAAACCATGCACTCGCAACTTGAAGTGAGGACTATAGCAAAGACCTCTACTGCCCTCTCCTGGAATATGGTTGATGACTGTAATAAATCTAGTATTACAAATTATCATTTCACCATTCCAGATAGCATGTAGAAATTTTTAGTTAATATAAATTTTAAAGATAAATTTTAAAATCAACAAAAATATAAATGTGTTTTTGGATGTCTTAAAAGTATTGTTAACAATATTAAAATTGTTTATCTCGCTAAAATAATCAGTCTTCTTTGGAAGGATCAAAGTCAATTAATAAGCATGCTATGAAAATTCTATAGTGTTTCTATAGAAACAATAGTAATACAATATAACAGTTGTTCAATGTTAAAATTTAAGGATGTCTAAGTTCTATTTTTACCCTACTAAGTACTATACATAAACTCAATTACTTCAAATATAATCCTTTCCATTATTATATATTTCAATTTAATATTTTAAATAAAACAAAAGAATGCAAATTACACAACTTAAGAATCAGACAATAAAAATTACAAACATTTGGAAAAACATAAAATAGTCTGAACTACTAGCATACCAAAAAAAATCATCTTTTAAAAATTATTTTTTAAAATACTACTTTAATAGTAGTGTCTCAAATTAACTATACAATTTCACTAAAAATGTTAGAACAATATGAATCACAGAAAATTGAAAAAAAAATTTCTTTCAAGCTCTTTAAACCAACAATTACATGAAAAGTACTTCCAAAGGCTAAGATTTTTTATGAGACTGCCTACCTACACACTGCTGCAACACTTTCATTTTTGACAGTATATAATCAAAATTCAATATTCTGTCCTTTGAGAAATCATTCTACAGAAACAAACTGAAACTAGTCAATGCTTATCTGACCTAAAAATCATCTCACTGAAAAATCTGAAAAATTATCATTTTAAAATAAACATTACATTAACTTTTTCAAATAATTTAAGTGGTACAAAAGTAGTCATATCATGGTGAATGGGACTGATTGGATGAAGCTTTCTCAGTTTATGAGACTAAATCACATGATCCCTATTTCCAGAGCTGGGAGATCAGGCCTTGGGCTCTGGGTCCAAGAAGGACCCTGGGAAGTCACATGATCTCTACAGGAAGTGACAGGATGTTACACAAAGTGACATGACCTGTGGGAAAGCAGACAACATTGGTGACCATTGGTCAAGGATGGTTATATCCTTTTAGTCTATCCAATGAAAATGTTTGGGTCTTTTCCCATTGAACTGGGTGTTCTATTTGTGGCTGGTGAGGTTTATGAGCACATGATGGAGCTGGGATGGCTCCCAGGTGTGTGTCTGGGGCTCTCCTGGCAGGAAATCATTTCTAAATAAATGCTTTTTTTTTTATTCTGATTAATTTGGGAAAGGTGATCTAGCACTATTCCCATACAATGGCAAATATGAATTATATTAAACAAATGGTATTTCATGAAGCAACACTCAAACTGGAAACTCAGTTTTTTTTTTTTTGAAATTTTTATTTTGTAATAAGCGTTTAAGTATAACATCATCTTTTACTTTTAAATTTTTGATACCTTGAAGCAAAATTTGTTATTTTATCAAACCAGTGAATTGAACATCAGTGGATACTAAAAATCTGTGATTGATCATTTCATATATCAATAATTGTAGTAAATACAAAAATTAACTAGGATAGGCCATCTTTTCAAAGCTGTCACATAGGAAAAAAGCAAAACAATAGAACTATACTTACCATCTGAGGTACTCCAAAAATAACTACATTTGTATACTGTGAAAAACTAACCTAAGAAAAAGAGGGGGAAAAGTTTTATGGATTAATTTGAAAAATTTTAATATGTTAAATAAATGTTCATGGAAACAGGAATTAATAACAGTTTACTAATATAGCAACTTTATGGTGGCAAAATGTTCTCACATATATTATTTTATTTGATCTTCATAACAACCCTGTAATGAATCTGTAAGACAGACAGTATTGTATTATTATTCACATACAAGGAATATAATAATATAAGCAGATCAAGACTCAATGAGGATGTCTAAAGTCACACAACTAGTAAGGGGCAAAGAACTACATCTCCTGCCTACTGCAGTACCCTGTCCATATTGCCTACTTGGTAGTGACAATTTTGATAGCCAAGAAGAAAGCCAATTAATTACAAAGACAGTTTTCTTTAAAATTACAGAAAGAAAAGAATTCTCTCCTCAATCCTCTCCAACAGAATCAAAATGGCCACCATTCTCCTGAATATTTTCATGAATGCATAACCCCTATCTAAAGACGGCCTAAAGCTAGGTAGGACAAATATGCAGCCAACATTTTCTTTAGTACATCTTAAGTACATTTTGCCAAATAACATTGAGATGGAACAGAAACAGAACAGGAAGCTTGGTGTGGTGAGAGAAGTCAAGAGTTTTAAATCAAAAGATTCCAGCCCTAATTTTGACACTTATTACCATAATGACTAAGTAAATAATTTAATCTCCCTAGGCCTCACTTCCTCATCTTTAGAATGAAATGGAAAGGGGAGAATCCTCATTTTCATACAAAAACAATATATTAATTTGCTTTGCTTGGTTATAGTAGAGCTTTATGGAAGGAAGGGAGAGTCTATGGAAACTAATACTCATTTTTAAAAGAAAATAACAAATAAAACTTTTTAAAATGCAGGATTTGGACCAGTTAGTTTCCAATGTCCCATCTAGTTCTAAATCTATGTTTCTCTAAGACAACTGCTAGAAAAAGCCATTAAATGAAGAAAATATATAGAAAAACAGCAGAAAAACTTTCTTCTCCATTCACTACTAGAAATAATGAAAATGGTGCTAGTCGTGGTAGTGGTAGTGGTGGTGATCCTGACACCAATTAACAATAAAGCTCTTCCCTTTCCAAGCTGAACTACTGATTCATCTCTATGAGACTTTCTCCATGATGACCTCTTTACACCAGAAGCTCACTCTACCCCTGGACTACTTCAGGCACTGGAAACATTATGTCCCTTGAGGATTTATTTTCTGATAGGACCCTCTAAGAAACTGGGCTGGCATCTCCCTAGGACATTTTTACTGTGCCTAAGTATCAAGTACCTTCTTTCCTCCCTCCACTCTCTCCCAAGTACCTTCTTTCCTCCCTCCACTCTCTCCCAGAAACCCTTTTTTGGCTTCTTTTTATGTACTATTTTCTCCCATTAGAATGTAAACCCCTAGTGGGCAAGTTCTGTCTTTATGCTTCTATTTGTATTCCCAATTCTCAACACAAAGCCAGAAACTTTTTAAGCATACAATAAATAAGCATTCATTAACTGACAAAATAGTGGAAATAAAGTGGAATGAAAATTGTAACAACTTTTTTATTATTTCATCAAAGTGATCTCTACAAATAAGCTAACAGAAAATGCAGGGTCTATTTTTTTCCCCCAAATTACTGAACTCTTCTTGAAATTCTAGTATCTTTCTTACAATATTAGATTTTTATATAACATTGAAATGATCTACAAATAGAAAAACAGAAAAATGATTTAGTAGGGGAAGTTCAGGAAAATCTTCACTAAATTCTATTAAAAGATTGGTGTATAGGTATACAGTAGGATTAAAATATAAGCAAAACTATACTGTTTCACTGAAACTCATTATTAATATCGCCAGTGAAGCTCCAGAAGTTATAACTTGAAAACTTTATTCAAGAAAAAAATTTTCTTTAGCAGATACCTACTCCAGAAAATTAATTTGTGTTGTATAATATTTGCCTCAGGTAAGTAAGCTACTTTTTGAAATACAATAGTAATTCAATAATCATTTTTTAAAACAAAAAATAGGGTTTTTAAATAAAAAGTCAAAGATTTACCAGAAATGTCTGAGAGTTAAAAATCTTAGTTACAATCTTTAAGAATGCTACATGAGATTAGACTGTGTAGTAGAGATTAAGTAGTTTAACTGCAAATCAATATTTAGGATTCACATGATTTCTTACAAAGTAAAATTTTAATTCATACTTTAAGGAGACTTAATTTAACAACTAATGTGTAAATACTAGCTAAATTCCATCTGCTAAAAGATTCAAAAGGTATAATGAACTACAATTGTAATGTTTTATTTTTGCCTTACTTTTTAAATTTGTTACTTTCCATAGGTTTTCCCCTTGCCTTTACACTAACTATATTATATTTTACAAGTTTAAATTATTAAATTAAATTATTATATCAATACATAGGTTCCATAAGCTCTGTCTTCTATATACCTACCTTCCATAAATCTGAAATATAAAATTTTGCAGCATCATGAACACCTTCTCTCCAAGCACGATACCTGGAATACCAAACTAGCCAAGGATTTAACTCATAACCAACAGCTCTGAATCCTTCTTTTGCAGCAGCAATGACCTACAAAAAACAAACCAGCACTTACTCAAACACAGGAAGAAAATCAACAAATTATTCTAAGCCTAAGGACCAAAGTATTTCCTAATCCAACTCACTGTAATGATGATCATAAATCAATCAATTGCTATTATGTGAATGTCCACTAAGTGTAAGGCATTGCTAAAAAATGTTTTCAAAGGTATGATGCTAAATGTAAATAAAAACATAACTAGATTCTTTAGGATCTTATAACGTCCATGGATTATATGCATTTTGCCTTAGTTATCAACAAGTCATACAGGTGTTTTCCACATTTAGAGTAGAACCCACTGATATGGCTAATGGGAAACTGCAGACAGTTTGTCAAAATTCTGTAATACGTGGAAATGATTTTTAAAATTTATTCTCTTTGATAACATGAATATCTTTGGATAATTCACCATTGGTATTACATAATTTTCTTGACATGGCAATAATATTCAAACTTTAAAATCAAGTAAAAAGATGTAGAAGAATGTTAAGGCAAATGATCACTTCTGGCAATAAAGAAGGAGAGATTATAAGGGAATTCTGCTTCCCAGTATTTTCTACAAAAACAGATACAAAAAAGTTCAAAATAAAAATGGGGAGATAATGAATTGAAAATAAGGAGGTAATCAAAAAACCTTTAAAAAATAGCCTCTCACAAAATAAAAAGAAAGATTCAAAGAATTAAGAAAAAAGAGGAAAAACACCTCCAATGCAACAAATAAATATTATGTATTAAAAGGATTAAAATATAGATTCCAAAAGGAAAAAATAACAAAACAAAAGTCATAATCACTAAGTAAATGGCAACAGCACTATAAACAAATGTGGACCTTTACATGGTAAAGAGAGTCATAAATACTAGGAGCAATAAGAGTACCTGATAGGAGTGAAACAAGTGTCACCATTACTATTTAATATTGTATTAGAAATGTTAGCTTTGGCAGTAAGAGAAGAAAAAGAGATTAAAGGAATTAGAGTAGGTAATGAAGAAACCAAATTATCACTCTTTGCAGATGATATGATAGTATACTTAGAGAACCCTAGAGATTCAACTTAAAAATTACTAGAAACAATTCACAACTTTAGCAAAGTTGCAGGATACAAAATAAATCCACATAAATCATCAGTATTTTTATATATTACCAACAAAGTTCAGCAGCAAGAGATACAAAAAGAAGGGGCAGCTAGGTGGCGCAGTGGATAGAGCACCAGCCCTGAAGTCAGGAAAACCTGAGTTTAAATCTGGACTTAGACACTTAATGCATCCTAACTGTGTGACCTTGGGCAACTCACTTATCCCCAATTGCCTCAGCAAAAAAGAGAGAGAGAGAGAGAGAGAGAGAGAGAGAGAGAGAGAGAGAGAGA
>JAJPUD010001604.1:26615-91709 GCA_023553655.1 Myrmecobius fasciatus
AAAAAAGCCTGATGAAGGTGGCCTTGCTGTACCAGATCTAAAACTATATTATAAAGCAGGGGTCATCAAAACCATTTGGTACTGGCTAAGAAATAGATTAGTCGATCAGTGACATAGGATAGGATCACAGGACAAACTAGGCAATAACTATAGCAATTTAGTGTTCGATAAGCCCAAAGATCCCAGCTTTTGGGATAAGTATTCACTATTCGACAAAAACTGCTGGGAAAATTGGAAACTAGTGTGGAAGAAACTAGGGCTTGACCCACACTTAACACCACATACCAAGATAAGATCTAAATGGGTTCATGATGTGGATATAAAGAGTGATATTATAAGTAAATTAGAGGAACATAATATAGTTTACCTCTCAGACCTGTGGAGATGGAATAAATTTATGTCCAAAAAACTGGAATTCTTAATTGAACACCAGATAGAAAATTTTGACTATATTAAGTTAAAAAGTTTTTGTACAAACAAAACTAATGTGGACAAGATGAGGAGGGAAGCAATAAATTGGTTTTTGCTTTTGCTGAGGCAATTGGGGTTAAGTGACTTGCCCCGAGTCACACAGGTAGGAAGTGTTGTGTCTGAGACCACATTTGAACTCAGGTCCTCCGGACTTCAGGGCTGGTGCTCTATCCACTGCGCCACCTAGCTGCCCTGGAAGTAATAAATTGGGAAAACATCATTACATTTAATGGTTCTGATAAAGGCCTCATTTCTAAAATATATAGAGAATTGTCTCATATTTATAAGAATTCAAGCCACTCTCCAATCGATAAATGATCAAAGGATATGAACAGGCAATTTTCAGATGATAAAATTAAAATCATTTCCAATCATACGAAAAGGTGCTCCAAACCACTACTGATCAGAGAAATGCAAATTAAGACAACTCTGGGATACCACTACACACCTGTCAGATTGGCTAAAATGACGGGAAAAGATAATGATGAATGTTGAAAGGGATGTGGGAAAACTGGGACACTGATACATTGTTGGTGGAACTGTGAACGGATACAACCATTCTGGAGAGCAATTTGGAACTATGTCCAAAAAGTTATCAAACTGTGCATACCCTTTGACCCAGCAGTGTTTCTATTGGCTTATATCTGAAAGAGATCTTAGAGGAGGGAAAGGGACCCACATGTGCAAGAATGTTTGTGGCAACCCTTTTTGTAGTGGCTAGAAACTGGAAACTGAATGGATGCCCATCAATTGGAGAGCGGCTAAATGAATTATGATATATGAATGCTATGGAATATTATTGTTCTATAAGAAAAGACCAGCAGGATGATTTCAGAGAGGCCTGGAGAGACTTGCATGATGAACTGATGCTGAGCAAAATGAGCGGATCCAGGAGATCATTATAGTCGGCAACAACAAGACTATATGATGATCAATTCTGATGGACATGGCTCTCTTCAACAATGAAATGCTTCAAACCAATTCCAATTGTTAAGTGAAGAAGGCCATATACACCCAGGGAGAGGGATATGAAATGTGGACCACAACATAACATTTTCATGCTCTCTATTGATGTTTGCTTGCATTGTGTTTCCCTTCTCAGATTTTTTTTCTTGCAGACACAATTTTTTTTTTGCATAGCAAGATGTGTGGAAATATGCATACATATATTCAATTTGTCAAGTATTTTAACATAATTAACATGTAGTAGACATCTTTAATAAAAAAAATGAATGAGGGGAGAAAAAAAAATAAGAGTACCTGATAACAGTAAAAATAAAATAAAAAAAGATGAATGTAATGTCAATAAAAACAAATATGTCATTAATTAGCAAAGAACAAGACAAAATTTTTTAAAAACTAACAAAGTAGAGATATCTGTGAGAAATTTAAATGATATTATGGAACCAAAGATAAACAAAAATGTTTTGCAAGATGACAAATTAGAGACAGGATAAAAAGTAAAATAAAATCAATGAGAAAAAATTCCTAAAAATTAGTTTCTACAAGTGGAATGTATTGAGTTTTCCCTCACCATAAAGAAGTCTTCAGAGGCTAGATGAAATTTCTTAGGAATGTCAAGTACACTAATTAGGTAGAGAATCTGTAAAATTGTCTGGGAAAATATTTCAATTTTTATTTCAACATAATTGTTTCCATTTAATCCTATAAATCTGTGGAATTAAAAACATTGTTTTGAGAAGGGTTCTTGGACTGTGTCCTGAGAAAAAGCGTTCTTAGCAAAAGAAGTTAAAAATCCATGAATTAGAAGAATTCTAAGGTCATTCCATAATTCTAAGATATTTTTAAAGTTATAAAAGTAATTATAGACAAAGTAACATTTTGTCAACATGGGAACAGGAGTACCTTGCTGCTATAATCTTCATAGAGGGAAAAATTAGGTTTGACTACGATTAACTGACTTGCCCAGGATCATACTGCTACTGTAAAGTATCTGAGGACAGGGTAGAACTTAGATCTCCAGATCCCACATCACAAAAAAGATAACAGTTTGCTCTATATAGTAAAATTAAGGATTTCACAAATTGGAGGGAGAAAAAAATCTTTGTCTTGTCAATAACTTGAAGGCAATGAATGATATGGTTTCTATGCAAAAATAATTTATTTGTTCATTAATAGGTCAAAGATAAAAAGGTCACAATAAGAGACTAAAACAGTGATTTTATTTTTAAATATTTTTAATTCCAATAAACAAGAAAAGGGATTTAGCATAAATGGCTTCTGGTCTAGTAAATGGCTGTGATTTAATGCTTGAAAAATTTACTTTACTTTTGGATTTACCATTTCTTCAAAACAAAAAATTTCTAGTATTATAAATAGCAATTTCAGAATCCTACATATTTTATCATGTAATTTTCAAATAACAGATAATTTGCTTTTCTATGTTTAACTAAATTTGCCCATCATTGTCAGGGCACAAAATGTTCTACATATTAAGAATTCTCCTGGGGGAAGGGAGTAAAAAGGGGATTTAAATTAGCTTATAGGGTCTAAAACTTTTAAATTTTAGTGAAAATTTATTTCTTATGGAATTCCATTTAAATATATATAGGAATATTTTAAACAGGTAACTTGATCATTTAACTTTCTCCCTACTATAACATAAGTTACTGTTCCCAATCTTTAAAAGTACATTGAATATAACTTAACCTTTTCTTGATTATTCATGTTCATCATTATAAATCTCAATAATTACAATATCTAGAGCATCCTGATGTTCATAGTGATTGAAATATGAAGAGATAATTTGCTTCTAAATTGTCTTTTGTGTTTTTTGTCTGCTTTGCATAGTTCTGTCTTCCCCTTCCCCTTCTATTACTCCTTATAATCAATGTAGCCTGTTGCTTTGAATTTACACATGATGGTCTGGATTATGGCCTGCAAATGGTACCAGTTTTAGACAAACTAAGCCAGTAATGTCAAAGCCATATAGAAAGAACAGTCACTAAACCATAATAGAAATCTATGTAACTCACAAATGATTTAGAAAACCACACATTAACATTATTTATGTTCTATTGCATTTTTATTTATTTTGTTAAATAATTCCCAATTGCATTTTAATCTGGCAGAGCAGCACTGCAAAGTGCTGCACAGATTTTGTATTTAACACTTCTGTATTAAGCAAAAAGCATAATTTAGTGATAGTCATTTGCCAGACAGAGGCATATTTACTGACTTTTTCTGTTGTCAGCTCTCTTCTAAGATGAGGGAAGATATTAATCTAAGAAAAGATAAATGGCCCATTGTTTGCTTCCTCCCACTTTCCCCTCAAAACCCCATGAGAATGATTCTATAAAAATAAGGATATATGTATTATAATGAATTGCTGATTGCTAAAATTGGACAATTAACAACTATGCTTAAATACCCTTCTAAATATCAAATACGAATTTAGTATTAGATTGTTTTTATATGACAATGACCCATGAAAACATTTTTTCCTAGAACAAATAATAATTTAAAGAAGTACAATACTTATCCAAACCACAGGATTTTAGTCTGATAAAAGACAGTATGCAATAAATAGATGCTTTAATTTTAAACATTTTGATACAGTGACTATCTCCCAGTTTTTAAGAAAAATGTAAACAGGGGCATAGGAGGAAGAAGTATAGTCAAACTTTCTACCATAGGTCCTCCTAACAGATCTAAAAATGTACTAGACCAAATACTGATTAGAAAAAAAAATTTTTTTTATCTCAATGAGTCCTTTTTCCAGGTCTGGTCAGTATAGGTAGACAAAAAGATAGGCTTACAAACACTGGGGTCAGAGATCTAGCCAGGAATGTCTACATGAAGCACTCTAGTGCAGGGACAAGCTGTGTATTAAGAAAATAAGAGGTTCGATATCTAGCACAGAAAAGGTTAGGCTTGTGCAGGGGACAGGAATAGCTAACAAATGGTAGTTCTGTTACTACTCAAATCTAGGTCAGAGATACAGAGCAGATCTAGGAAGTTTCCTATGCCAGGGACAGCATTTCTCTAGGTGCAGCCTCACACCTAGACTCTGGATCCATCAAGAAGCAAGTTCAATAACAAGCAATAGCTAAGCAGAAGCATAGCAGGGTCTAGGTTACAACCTCCAGTCAGGTTTAAAATCTTCAGGGAAATAGCCAGGGCAGGCATTCCAAACTAAAAGGAAGCCTGGATTTGTCAGAGCTTTTCAGGCTCTGCTGCCTGGTTGCTAGAAACTAAGTCCTGGAACTCCAGTAAAGGCAAACTCACAGGTATGTTAATCAAATCCAAATCCAAATTAAGAATCTGCAAAATTCAGCCTAGGATGACATCAATCAGTTTTTGCCCTGAATCAGACCACTTTGGGAGCAATGAATGCTATAGTAAGTCTCCATTCTGTGCTTGCTCTGAGATCCTGAAATAACAACTGCAAGAAAAGAGTAAAAGGAACAGTCCTGACATTTCTTCTAGAAGTGCACAGATCTGGCTTCTATAAAATGTGGAAATAAGAAGTAGGCTAGAATAATAAACAAAAAAAAACATCGTGAAAAATGATCATGGAAACAGGTACTTATGACAAAAACACAAAGAAAAATAATCCCAAAACATATATAAGCAAAGCTTCAAGCAAAACATTGCTTGGGTATAAATTCAACTAGAATTCCTGGAAGAGATGAAGCAATAATTGGGGTGGGGAAAGGGAGTAGAGGAAGGGGAAAAGTTCATAAATGTTTTTACAAAGAAAATGGAAATGGAAATGGAAAAGAATGTAAGCCTTGGAAGACCCGGAAAGGAATTAACAGCTTAGCATAAGAGATACATAACTTTGCTCAAGCAACAAATTTCTCCAAATTAGAATGAACCAAATAAAAAATAATTTCTCCATGAGATAACAAGAAATTTTTTAAAAATCAAAAAATTGAAAAATAGAAGAAAAATGAAGATTATTTTATTGAAAAAAAACTCACCTGGAAAATAGGACAAGGAAAGATAAAAATCTTTGGACTACCTGAAAGTCAAGACACCCCCTCCCCAAAAAGAGCCTAGATGTTATATTTCAAAAAATCTAATCAAATCAAAAAAAGAAAACTACCCAACTCCCTTAAAGTAAAAATGTTAAGAATCTAGTAGTTACCTCCTGAAAGAAACACTAAAATGAAAATTCCCAAGAACATTATAATCAAAATCCTGAACTTACAGATCAAAAATATTGCAGGCAGTCAGAAACAAAGAGTTTAAGTGGTAGGGAACTATAGTCAAGATCACACACAAATTAGCAGCCACGATAAAGGCACAGAGGGCTTGGGCCTGGCTATCTGAGAAAGCAAAGGATACAGGCTTACAACCAAGAAAAATTTACACAGCAGGGGCAGCTAGGTGGCAAAGTGGATAGAGCACCAGCCCTGAAGTCAGGAAGACCTGAGTTCAAATCTGGTCTGACACTTAACACGCCCTAGCTGTGTGACCCTGGGCAAGTCACTTAACTCCAATTGCTTCAGCAAAATAATAATAATAATTTACACAGCAAAATTGTAAAACACTACTGGGGGAAAAAAGAAGAAATGAACCTTTAATCAAAGAGGAGACTTCCCAAGTCCCAATGAAAAGCCCAGAGCTGCAGAAAAACTTTGAAGTATAAACATAAGAGTCAAAAGAAACATAAAAAGCTAAATATAATAACTATAAGGGCCTTTTAAAAAAGGTAAATTATTTTTATTCTAATGTGAGGAGATAACTGCAAGTGTCCCTTCTGAACCCTATCAACATTAGAGATCATAGGAGTTTAAACAGAAGGCCTCAGAGAGTTTCTGTTATGTCTTGATGATCATAAAATAAGAATGAAAAGGGAAAGGAAGAGTAATACTCCAGAGGAGAAAAAAGGACAGAAAATTTTATTTCACATAATTGGGGTAAACAAGTAGAAATCTATGCAAACAAGGAGGGAGGAATGGGGAGTGGTAGTGGACAGAACTTGAATCTCATTCATATAAACAGGTACATATATACATTTCACTTAACAGAGAAACAGGATAGAAAGAAGAGAAGGAAGAAGATGGAATCAGAGGGTGAGTAGATTAAGGGAAGAATTAGTCTTAAGTAAAACAAAGTTGTGCAAAAATATTGATAGCAGCTTTTTCCAGGAGTAAAAAATTGGAAATTGAGGGACTGCCTCAGTTTACAATGAAGAAATCCACTGGGGAATGGCTGAATAAGTTATGATATATAAATGTGAAGAAATACTATTTTGCTAAATGAACTGTTGAAGGGAATGATTTCAGAGAATTTTGAGAAGCCATAAGGCTAATGCAGAGTGAAGTCAGCAAAGGCAAAATAACAATTTATATAATAACAACAATATTGTAAAGAAAAAACACTTTGAAAAAATACACATTGAAACTGATTAGTACAGTGACCAACCACTATCCTAAAGGGCTTATAAAACATGCTACCTACCTCCTAATAAAGAAGTGTTGAACTCAAGAGTAGAAAGAAATGTTTTAAACATGGCCAATGCAGCAATTTGTTTTGTTTGATAATACATGTTTTTAACAGAGGTTTTTTCTTTCTAATTTGGTGGAGGGCCATTAGGTACAAGGCAAAGAAGGTAGGCTGTTGTTTATTTTAAAAAACAAAATAATTAAAGAAAAAAATGCACTAGGGATACTGACAATAAGGGAACCTACAAATCATTGTTAATGTCAAAGTATAACTTACAATACGACCATCACCGCTACCAATATCTACTAGGGATCCGCTTCTACATCGTAACATCTTCAGAACATTTTCAATCTGATTTGAAGTTGCAGGTACAAAAGGCAGACAAATCTTCCGAAGCGCTGGAGTTAAAAAAGGAGTAGCAACTGCATACATAGCTACTAGCGTCCCACCAATTATCCCAGGGAACAATAACTTCCAACTTCTTTTTTTCAAATTGCCAGCATCAACATTTGGAGGCAAATCTTGTTCTGCCGGTCTTCCTTCCAGAGGTAGTTCTGAGATTATGTATGTACCTAGAGAGAAACATACCCCCACATCCCAAAAAAACCTTGTTACTAAATCCGTAGTGAAAACAGTATTTATTCTACTCAATATTTATTATAACCACTCTATCTGAAACTCAGTAAGTTTTAACCATATGTTGGCTCCAAACCATGCTGCCTCAATGTACCCTTGGTTCCCATTCCTCCATTTTCCAATTCTAGCTTCCTTGTATAAGTTATCTTTTCTTTATTGCAATGTAGGCTTCTTGAGGTCAAAAACTATTTTCCCATCTTGTAGTTTTATCCCAAATGATTAATATAATGCCTGGTACATAGTAAACACTTAAAAATTCTTTCTCCTTTGTTTGATGGTTTTAAAGGAAGCACAATTCAGCTTTGTAATCTGTTTTCAAATGCAGGATTTCAAATAAAGATCACATATTTCACTAAGAAAATATTAAACTCTCTTAGAAAAAAAATCAATACTAATTCAATACAAATATCTGCTTCTTCTAGCATAAGGTTGTTTTGTTGTCATCAAAGGTGTCTTTAACAGCTTATTCACATCTTGATGGTAATTTACTATTGAAGTAGTAAATTACTATTTCAATATCCACAAATACAAGTTTGGAACATTAATGTCATACATTTATAACTCAAAACAAAATCCTCAGATATGAATAATCAACAAAGTGTTCTTATAAATTTAATGATATCTCAGTTTCAAGGGAAGTGTAAGGGAAAGGGTCATCATGGTTGCACAAGGAGAAAAAAATAATAAAAGACATACAAATCAAGGCCTTAAAAACATATACCACAAAAAGTCACAAATCATTATGTGAAATTTTATAGCTAGTCTAGGAAGAAATAAATCATTATTTATAAGGTAAATGTTCTCAATGCTGACCTGAATGCTTATAGCGCATCAAGCATGATATATTTATTATTTCCAAGGAAATAAAAGAATAGTTTGACTCCTAACAAATGAGTATAGCAACATCTTTTCAAAGTAATTTGCATGGATGTCTTGCATTCCATTTGGTTTCAATTAAATTCATCATACATTTGTTAAGCACTTAATAAATAAAATACATTGTGCTAGGGATACAAAGGCAAAAAGAAATTCCAGGACCTCAAGGTTTTATCAGTAAATCAAATGTAAAGAAATGTTCAATGAAAATCAGAGAGATAATGTAGGATACTAAAATATCTGGCAATCAGGAGCAACTTTATAGAGGAAAAAGAACAAAGCTGGACCTTAAAGAAAACTAAGGATTCTGACAGGTAATGGGAAGAATATATACTCTAGGCATGAGACAGCTTGTATAGATATTTGGACGATCTAAGTAAAGAAAGTAGCTGATGGACTAGTGCAACTGAAAGGCAGAGTTTATTGGTTGGTTGCAGCAAAATTGTAGGGTTTAAATAACAAATTAAAAAACATAGTATTTAATCCTACATGCTACAGGGAATCACTGAAATTTTTTGAAGAGGGAAAGGCATAATCAGGCCTTTATTGTAAGGTTATTTTTTTTAAACTTTTTATTTACAGAATATATGAGTGATTTTTCTACATTGACTTCTGCAAAACTTTTTTTTGTTCCAAACTTTTCCCCCACCTCCCATCCCTAGATGACAGGTAATCTAATACATGCTAAATATGTTAAATTATGTGACAAATCCAATATATGTATACATATCTATACAGTTATCTTACTGCACAAGAAACATCAGATCTAGAAAGAGAGAAAAAAAAAAACAACCTAAGAAGGAAAACAAAATGCAAGGAAATATTCACAGAAAGCGTTAAAATGCTGTGTTGTGGTCCACACAGTTCCCTCAGGCCTCTTTCTGGATGTGTATGACTATCTTCATCGCTGAACAATAGGAACTAGTTTGAAACACATCATTGTTGAAGAGAGCCACGTCCATCAGAATTGATCATCTTATAGTCTTGTTGCTGTGTATAATGTTCTCCTGGTTCTGCTGATTTCACTCAGCATCAGTTCATGCAAGTCTCTCCAGGCCTCTCTGAAATCATCCTGCTGGTCATTTCTTATAGAACAATAATATTCATATACCTTAATTTATTCAGCCATTCTCCAACTGATGGGCATCCTTTCAGTTTCTAGTTTCTTGCCACTACAAAAAGGGCTGCCACAAGCATTTTTGCACATGTGGGTCCCTTTCCCTCCTTTAATATTTCTTTGGGATATAGGCCTAGTAAAAACACTGCTGGGTCAAATGGTATGCACAGTTTGATAACTTTTTGAGCATAGTTCTAAATTGCTCTCCAGAATGGTTGTATCTGTTCACAGCTCCACCAACAATGTATCAGTGTCTGTTTTCCCACATCCCCTCCAACATTCGTTATTATCTTTTTCTGTCATCTTAGCCAATCTGACAGGTAATGTAGTGGTATCTCAGAGTTGTCTTAATTTGCATTTCTCTGATCAATAGTGATTTGTGTAAGGTTATTTTGACAGCTATGGAAAGAATGGAGAGAAAGCAGAACTAATTAAGAAGTACCTGGAAAAGGTAAAGAGAACTTAAGTGGTAGTTCTGTGAGTAAAAAGGGGAGCAGATAAAAGGTATGAAGGTAGAAATGGCAAACCTTTATGACTAATGGGGTATGGGAGAGGTAAAGGAGAAAACTGAATTAACTGAGGGGTTACAATCCTGAGTAATTGGGTAGATGATATTATCCATCCAAGGTTACCTTGCATTTGCTTTGTAGCTTCTACTTATGTTTAAACTTACATGTGAGAAAGCCTGTTAGAATTTAAGAAATTAAAGGGACTTATTTGATTTTGTTTTTGTATCGTCAACACTTAACAGTGTTCAACAAGTAGTAAATGCTTAATATTTATTGATCAAAAGAAACATGTGTAAAACAGCAAAGTATATATGTAAATATGGATAAATTATTCTTCATGCAGCACTTTTATGATAGCAAAGAATTGATTAAGAATTGAGTGCCAATAGACTGGGGAATGGCTGTCATATGAATATAATAGAATATCTCTATGTGGTAAGAAATTATGAATACAAAGAATTGGATGAACCAGAACCAGAATAGTAATATACACAACTACAACAATGCAAATGAATTGAACACTAAAAGTATACTGAACTCTAGGTAATCATTATAGTGATTAATCTTATTCCCAGGGACAAGATAATAAAATAACAAATGCCTCCCCCTTCTCTCAGCAGAGAGGTAGAGGACTTTGGATGCAGAATAATGTTTGCCCTTTTAGACAGTCACTGAATCAGTTGGTTTTACTTATGTGTTTTGTTTCAAGAAAAGATTCAAAGCTGGATGAAGAGCTGTATCAAGAGATGACTGTCACGAAAAGAAAAAACACCAATAAAACTTTAAAAATAGAAATAAGAAAATTTGGACAGGTTTAGGGCAAAATTTGATGGGATTAGACATATGATTATAGATATACAATGGAAAGGGATCTCAGATATGATTTTATGAGACAAGAAAGCTTAGCTTTAGCAAAAAGAGCCACCCGCTAAGAGCTGTGAACCAATCCAATTCTTGCAGAAAATAATGCAAAGGATGAGGGGTGGGGAAGGGAGCAAGACAGAGAGAGGAAGGGGGAGGAGAGAGGGAGGGAGGGGAAGAGAGAGAGAGAAAGAAGGAGGGAGGGAATGAAGGAGGGAAGAAAAAAAGAGAGGGAGGGAGGGAGAAAAGGAGAGAGGAAGGAGGAACAAGACAGAGAAAGGAAGGAGGGAGGGCATAAAAAAGAGAGACAAAGAGAGACAGAGAGAGACAGAGATGGAGAGAGAGGACTATTATAGAATATAGAAAATGAGGAGTTAATGCCAAAGATAGCTCATTTTCTCAGTGGGTCTAGGGACATAGACAGCAGGTTTAGAACATCCACTACAGAAAATAAAATCTCAGAGAGGAATAAAAAGTGCTATGCAGTAGTGAAGTCTAAGGTGAGATAAATTACAAATTTATGATAGTTTGGATATTACATGCAAACAGCAATTCAGGAATTGCTGTAAAAAAGGCAGAAGTAGGGTTAGGATTGGATATATATGGAAGGCAGAGAATAAGGGAGGATTAAGATTAGCATAGCACTTTTTTTTTCATTTTCTTTCTTTTTGCTGAGGCAATTGGGGTTAAGTGACTTGACCAGGGTCACACAGCTAGTAAGTGTTAATTGTCTGAGGCCAAATTTGAACTCAGGTTCTCCTGACTTCAGGGCTGGTGCTGCAACACCTAACTGCCCCTGTTCATTTTCTTAAAAAAGAGAAGAGATGGAATCTTCAAACTAAAAATGGATGAGATTTTTTTCAACAAATAAGGGCATTCTAGAGGTTGGGAATAGCATTATAAGGAACAGAGTTGGAATAAGTATTGTGTTTTGATAGAAGATTATCCTGCATAATGAGTGTTAATAAGTAAAAATTATAGTGAATAGGGAGGGTGGGATCAGACAACAGAGACTCTTGAGGTTTAATTTCTTTTGGTATTGATTTTGTAAGCCCCAGCTTCTTAAACTGTAGTTCATCACCCTATATGGGGTCTCGTTAATGAACATGGGAGGTTGTGAAATTATGATTATCATTAAATGATCTGTATATGTTTTATAAACCTATATACTCGGGGTCACATAAAAATTTCTCAGGAGAAAAGGAGATGTGAGTGGGAAAAGTTTAAGAATCCCTGCTCTGAACTATATATACATTAATAAAATCATAAATTCACTTTAAATAACAGCATCCCAAACTTACATATTTTAATAGATCTGTTTTGCCATCATAAATTTTTCTCTAATGTTGTCATTACATGTGGTACCCAATTTCCCTTATACCTCCACCTTTTCATTGCATTACAGAGAGTCAGCATCAACATCTAACAATGATATATATGCTCAACGAACAATATTTTGATGCACTAACAAAGCCTGATAATGATCCAGCTATCAGATAAATAAGTATATCACTAGACAGGAAAAGTGTTCAAGTACAATCTGACAATTTAATAATTATTGTCAAATACCAGCAATCTGAGAAAAAAACAACTGATATTATCTTTATCATAAAAGACAACACAATACTTTTTAAATTCTTTAGCGTACATTATTGCATTTGGACATTGATAATAAGGATTGAGAGGCAGCTAAATGATGTAGTGAATACAGTACTAGCCATGAAGTCAGAGGACCTGAGTTCAAATTCAGTCTCAGACACTTAATACTTACTAGCTTTGTGACCTTGGGCAACTCACTTAACTCCAAACTGCCTCACCAAAAAAATAAATAAATAAATAAAAATTTAAAAAATTAACTTAATAAGGATTGGTCAATTAACTTCTTAAATTTATGTCCCATCTCCTAAGATTCATTTCAGTTGATTTACTATCTACTATATCATTGGCATCTAAAAGAGATTCAGAGTAGTTGAGCTGTCCTGCTTTCTATATCCCTGGAAATAATTGTAATAGAATGAACTGAAAGGAAAAGAAGCATGAATTAGAAAGACCAGTTAAGGTAATAACAATACCAAATCAGAGGTATCCTCAAAATTCTCCTCAAAATTTCACATAGTACTCTATTCCATATCTAATAATCACATGATAAAAATTTTTTATTAAAATTATACATCTTTTTGTCACATTCTTCTGAAGTAGATTAGGAGATTGAGAACATATCTTTATATTGTTGAGAGGAATGGTACACAACATGAAAAAAATCACATCAAAGGCTTCTAAATCATGCATCACAAAGATTTACCATTTATTATGTAAAATAACTCACCAGGTCAACTAAATGTGAGGTTGGATGAGATGGATGAAATAGAGTAATTGACAATGGAGGCCAGATGAGCAGATTAAGAATTCCAGTTCCACATTATTTCTACTAAACTTTAAGCTCCATGGGGACATGGTTAATTTAAATCTTGTATCTCTCCCAGAATTTAATACTAAATGTACAAAGCAGATAACTTAAAGTGTATTGAATATTGCTGAATGATATTGAATGACTCTCAAATTTAAGTATCACAAAATCAACCAAGAGATAATAAGCAACATTGGAAAAATGGAGCATAATCAAATAAAGATGTTGAGAGCTGTTTTCAAGTATCTCAAGGGATGTAGGAAAGGTATCATCCTTGTCCTGGCTGGTCCCAGATAGCAGAAATAGAAGGAATGAAATGGAAGTTACTAAGAGACAGGGTTAGCATTAGTATTAAAATAAAAAAACTTCCCCTCAAATTAAAGTTGGCCAAAATTAGAATGGGCTACTTGAAGCAGTCATATCGCCATATATGTCTTCCAAGTAGAGACTAAATGACCACTTATCAAAATACTTGTTATAATAGGAACTTCTACTCTATACTAGATGACAACTGACATTTCCTTCAATTCAGATTCTATAATTTTGAGAATTTTCTGCCACTATGAACTGATTGAAAAGTTATCCCTCAAGGCAATCATATCTATTCGTAAGCCACTATTTTGTCTAAGAAAATTCTGAACTCCAGTCACTGATTCCATTTTTAACTCTGTGAATAAGATTTACAAACAATGCAGAGGCAAAGCGCTTGCACTGGCAATATCTTATTTGATTGGTAAGAAAGTTTTACATTCATTTGAGTTGTTGATGCTAGTACAAACAATAGAGAAGAGACTCCAAAGCAATATTACCTAGTTTCTCAAATGTCTCCCTTCCTCTCTTTTGCACTTTTCTTCTTGTGTTCCTTACAACAATGTCTTTCTCAACTGTAAATTCCTTGAAGTGGGGTCAGTATTATTTATCTCAATATTTACCAGAACATTATAGCACAGTACCTGCACATAGTAGGAATTTTTAAAATATTTGTTCATTAAATCAACCACCAAGAATTTTTCAGTTTTACTTATGTGTGAGCTTTCCCTCAAGTGCAATCTTTTAATTATCAAATCTCCTCCCTCCCACCATTCCCCATCCTAGCCCCAAAGGAAAAACACCTATGTGACAAATATAGTCGCAAAATATATTTCTGCATTGACTACGTCCAAAAACACATGTTCCTTTAAATTTTAATAGTGTTAAAGCACTTTATCTGAACCACTTGTTTGGATTCATACCTTGTGGCATTTGAGTTCATTCAGAAATGTTTTAGTAAGGTTCCTGTTGTTTTGAAAATAATGTGTTCAGTAATAAGGGAAAGGTGAAGGTTAGATAAAGCATCCTTCATGTATCAAGCTTACAGTTTAGAGTACACATCTGTATCTTCAAGTATCTATTAAGACTAAGTTCCTAGATGGCAGGTACTAGTTTTTTGTTTTTTTTTTTTTTTTTTGCTGAGGCAATTAGGGTTAAGTGACTTGCCCAGGATCACACAGCTAGGAAGTGATGTGTCTGAGACCAGATTTGAACTCAAGTCCTTCTGACTTTAGGGCTGGCACTCTATCCACTGTACTACCTAGCTGCCCTGATACAAATTAATACTTAAGAATTTGTTAAATGTATCAATCCACCAAATTATATGTTAGCTATTTTTTAAGACTGATCTAAGGAAGAATATCTTTAAAAATATAATCTAAGTCATCTATACCCAGAGAGGCCTGTGGGATCTGAGTGTGGACCACAACATAGCATTTTCACGCTTTCTGTTGATATTTGCTTGCATTTTGTTTTCCTTCTCAGGTTTTGTTTTGTTTTGTTTTCCTTGTAGATCTGATTTTTCTTGTACAGCAAGATAACTGTATAAAAATGTACACATATATTGGATTTGTCATATATTTTAACATAATTAACATGTATTGGACTACCTGCCATCTAGGGGAGTGGGGGGAAGGAGAGAAAAATTTGGAACAGAAGGCTTTGCAAGGGTCAATGTTGAAAAATTACTCATGCATATGTTTTGCAAATAAAAAGCTTTAATAAAAAAAAATAATCTAAGAATTTTGAGAAAGAGATCTTGTAATTTAAAGAGATATGGATATACCCCCAAGACCAGCCAGAATATTTTACTATGAGAAAAAGATATGCCTGTTCATGATTTGATGATTATGCCTATGACAAGAGGAAAAAAAATATGCCAAAAGCTTGTAGTCCTTTGATTAATGTTCATCTGGGATGTGTACTTTTAACAACTTAGGGGAGGAACCTACATCCCAGAATAGGTGTTTTCATATATATGAGGATAATGCTTACTGTGGATCTTTCCAGATACAAAATGATAACCAAGTGATTTATGTTCTTCCTCTTCTCTCTCCATCCTTGTTAGCTCATATATAGCATCAGAATAGACAAGTCTCTCATGTACTTATATATCATAGTTATTTGTATATGGTACACCAAAAGTCTTAGAGCTTTAAAAAGCTTAATTTGAAGTTTTAAAATCTTAATGCAGATTTCTTTAAATTGCACTAAGACTTTTGGAATACTCTACAGATATTACATAACCTGTGACATAAAAAAGAATATTGATGAATAGATAATCATGAAAAGACTTGTGAACTCATCTCTGTCTCCTGGTTTCCCTGGATTCCCTCAAGTTCCAACTAAAGGTTTACTTTCTAAAGAAAGTCATTCCCAATCTCTCTTAATTCTAGTGCCTTCCATCTGTTAACTATTTCCTGTATTTCCCATCTATAACTTGCTTGTTGCGAATTATCTCCCCCATTAGACTATGATAGGGTGGGTGTTATCCTTTGCCTTTCCTTATAAAAGCTTAGCATAGTGCCTAGCAAAGAGTAGGAGGTTAATATTTACAAAATAAATTAATCCTAAAATAGAGGCAGGAAAAAAACACACAACTACAGAGAACAATAAAACAATTGGTTCTAAATACTGTGAAATTATAATGACCAAGCTTTCGGTCCTAAAAGAGAAATGAGAAGGTACTTCCCCAAACCTTCTTTATAGAACTAGAGGGCTATGATACTGTAACACTGCACATAACACTATCCTTTTTCAACAAATTGGTTAGTTCTGAACTGTTTTTTCCTCATTTTTTATTAAGAGAAACAACTCTCCAAGAGAAGTAGGGGAAAGGAATTTAGTAGAAAATATATGCTATGTAAAAACGAGAGCGAGCAATGAAATTTTAATTTTTTTTAAATGTTGCAGAATTGAATTGAGTTATAAGTAGAAAGATAGAAATTGAAGGCTAGTGGAGCCACATCAGTTAGTGTTGCAACTTTTAAGACGCACCAAAGGGATCAAGTGTGTCCTGGACTTCAAGACATCTTGGTGAAAAGAAGCTCCTAAATTGACTCTAATGACTAAAATTTTAGGGATATGACTTACCTGCTCTGACCCTGAGGAAGCTGTGTTTATTAAGAGACATAAAAACTTCCAAGTGTACTTCATTCATTTCATTTCAGACACTGTTAAAATATATTCTATCTTATGTCCCAGCTTCTTAAGTTGAGGGCATTCTTGCCTGAGCACAAATCCTCAATCACCATAGTGCAGCTTTTACAAAGTACCTGACACAGGAGAGGCTCTTAGGCTCCTCAAGGATTGACAAATTATAGAGGTTCTTAATCTTTTTTTGTCATGGATGTCTTTGGTTAACTGGTGATAAATCAGTCCATCAGTCCCTTCACAAGTTCATTTAAAAAAAAGTTACAAAAGAAACCAACCATATTGAAAAAATAACTTAAAAAAAAAAAAAGAGCTGTTGGTCCAAGGGGAACAGTGACCACATGACCACAGTTTCTAAGACCCAAATATTCTCTTTCCAATCTATAACTCTTTTCAAATGTTAAAACAAAAAAACCATACTAAAAATTATACTTCATTTGGGTACTTTATTTCTATTTTATTACTGATTTGTGAATTCATTGAAAATGCAGATTTGATGCAATATGCCACTATCTCAAAGTAACAAACATGAAACTATCCACACTGACCTTAAAACGTTTCAAAAATGGATCCCTTTAAAGGGCAGGTTTGTCAACAGCACTGGCTATCTCCCCCAGCTCCAATTAGGATTTGTTTTCATTTCATTTCACCAATACAAAATCAGGCCAATCATTTATCATATATTTTAACATGTATTGGACTACCTGCCATCTGGAGGGGGGGGAGGGAGGGAAGGAGGGAAAAATTTGAAGCACAAAGTTTTGCAAGGGTCAATGTTGAAAAATTACTCATGCATACGTTGTAAATAAAAAAGCTTTAATAAATAAAACTGGTAAAAAAAAAATCAGGCCAATCATTACGGGTTTTAACTATTGAGTAACAAGTATTTATTAATCACTTACAACAAAGTTAGACAAGTATCAGTAAGTAATGCACCTAAAACGCACCAAACATTCCACTAAGTGCTGAGAATACAAAAAAAGGCAAAAGACTGTCCCTGTCCACAGGGAGTTAACAGTCGAACCAAGTAAATATATACAAACAAGCTCTACGCCAAAGAAATAGAAAGTAATTCAGAGAAGGCATTAGAATTAAAGGGCACAGGCACAGTGTCCCATATGTAGTAAAACGCTTAATATTGTTAGACAGAATGGAGATTTCTGTCCTCAAAACTCAACCCTAACGAAGTCAACGAGTTAATAATCAAGGAATGCACCTCAGATTTGATCGTGAGAACATGGGTTTTTCAATGGACAGTAGCTGAGAATCACGGCAGATGACGGGGTCAAGACCCACAGGCTCAAAGGATGCCGGGAGTTTACAGTTAATTGGCATGGGCTCGCCTGCCGACCTCCAAGACTCGAGCCCAACCCACTCCGGGAACGTTAACGGCCGAAACGTACTCCCAACTGCCAGGGCCTCCCACGCGCACCCAACAGGGGAGCGGAGTCGAGGCTCCCTACTGCCAGACCCACGCACAAGGAGGCGCCACCACACTCGCAGCTAAAGCTAAGGGGCTGAGCCCGCACACAACACAGAGATACCCTGCCTTCCCGGGTCTCTCCCAGCGGGTGTGAGAAAGGAACACGCCGTCATAGCCCCCCCAGTCTTACTGGCCTCACCTTCTCCTTCCCCCATCGCGAGAACTCCGACCGCCACTGCAGGGAGGCAAGACCATCTTCACAGTATAGATAGGGGAGGAAGAAAAGACTCAGAGATAGCATTTTTGTTCCGCATCAGTATCCAAAACCTTTGGGACGCTTTTAGCTTTAAGGAGAAATAAAAATTTCTCTCTTGAGAAAAAAATCTGCGTGAAGGGGAAGGAATTCGGAAAATATTCCTATCAGTCTTTAACATCGTTCTCAAACTTTCCTGCCCCCCCCCGCCATTTTCTATATAATGGTTTTCTCCGAAGGCTGCCGATTCCAGAAAGTGCTGCCTGGTGTGTAATTAGTCTCGATCTGAAAAAAATAAGTCCCAGCGTCAACTGCGCCTGCGCGAAGTGCTGAAACTCCGTCAGTCGCGAGAACTAGTGGTAGTTTCCCTCTTAGTGTGTCTCTGCTGGTTGCTGGGAGAGATCCCTGCTAACTCCACCATGTCTTCTATGGGGACTCTGGCATTTGACGAATATGGCCGTCCTTTCCTTATCATCAAAGACCAAGAGCGCAAGTCTCGCCTTATGGGACTGGAGGCCCTCAAGGTAACGGATCCTGGAGTCTTGGCCCCCGAAGAACGGGAGGCCCCGGGACCTGGTAGCCCCTGCGCACGCGCGAGGGTTGGGGAAGGGTTCCGCCATGTGCTCTAGGGGAAGACCGAGAAATTCTCCCGTTCCCCGTTCCCATTGATCTCCCTACCCCACTCAGGCACACGCGTGGTAACCTTAACTCCCTCCAGCTCCCAACCTCCGGAAAAGAGAGACCATAATTGTTACCCTGGGTTTACTGTGGGTGGGGCAATTTGGAAACCGATATTTTATTAATTGTGTCTAAAAGAGAAGAGTACTTCCGGCCTAGGGACTTAGGCCCTTCGCCGACCCAGTTTTTGTATTTTTATATTCTCTTCAGAGTATATCTCACAGCTTAAACACGATTAATTGTGGATTTGCTATTTATTCTACAAATAAATTATTTAACTGGAACAATAGCTTCTGGGTACCCTCCCCTGGATCCCATTAATGTACAGTTGTCATCACCTATAAATTCAATACCGTATGTGTTGAGATGTATTCTGCAGGCTTCCTGGCTGTGGGATTTAATAGCCTCTTTTTGTCTGGTGTGATAAGGAGAGACTTTATAGAAGTAAATTTTGACTTGAGGCATTTAAAGAATAGGTTGGATTTCAACAAGAAGTAGGGGAACATAAACTTAAGTCAGGAAGACAATGAAGAACATCTTTGAGGAACGAGGGTAGCTTGATATTCTAGGCACCTAACCTTTTGGAGGTATGAGGCAGTAAATGTAGGCTAGGTGACACAGTAGGTAGGGTGCTGGGCTTGAAGTCAGAACTCATCTTCTGAAGTTCGAAATCCTGCCAGGAAGCAGATGCAAAATGGTGAAAAAGACACATTAAAATAATGATAAATAAGACCAACTTTAGGGTATTTAACATCATGTATTTTGATAATGGAATAAGCCATTGATTAATTGAACAAATGTTAAAAGAAATGGTTATTGTTTTCATCTAATATCAATAGGGCAACTAGGCTAGGTGGCTCAGTAGAATGCCAGGCCTGGAGTCAGGAATACCAAAGTTAGATTTGGCTTTCCAATTTTAGCTGTGTGAGCCTGAGCAGGTCACTTAATCCTGTTAGCCTAAGTTTCTCCTGTAAAACAAGCTGGGAGAAGTAAATGGCAAAACACTAAAGTATTTTTGCCAAAAAAATAAAAAAATAAACCAACCCAAAGATTTGTAAGTAACTGAACTATAAGGCAAATTTCTCAGACGTAGCTGGATGCTAGCTAGAAAAGAGGGATAATCCAGAACTTCAAAACATCACTCAGATGCCAATACTTGATACAAGATGTTCTTGATTTAATGATGTGAGGGTAATGGCCTTATTTATCTTTCTCTGCTCCTTGTAAATACCTGTACCTAGGTAAAAAGCTAAAGAATTTACTTTTTTTCCAAAAAAGACTGGAATAGATAAGAAATAAAAATAGCTTGATTTATCACTGACTTCTTTTTTGAAGGAGTTGAATTCGTGGATGTTTAGTAGTCACTGCCCCAATTATTTTACAGCCACAACGTTTTGAGATTAAAGACATGCCCTATATAGGTATGTTCTCAAAGTATGGTCTGGTCCCTGGACTCATCCCCAAATCCCTAAAACAGAGTCCGCAAAGTCAAAACTATTCATTATAATGCTGATATGTTTAAATTACTAATGACTAAATATGAATAGATGGTAGCCCATATAACAAGCTGGGAGAAGAGCTCCTGATATCAAATGAGAGCAAGGGTTCTTAACTAGGAATCTTGGATGGGGGAAATAATTATATCTTTAATACAGTGAAACTGGTCTCCTTGCTGTTCCTCAAAAAGACTATTCATCTCCTAAATTCTGGCATTTTTACTCTATTCCTTGAACTACTCTTTGCTTTTTTATCTCTGCCTTCTGTTATACTCTCCCTTAGCTAAAGCCCCATCTTTTACAAAAGATCTTTCCTAATCCTCAGTCTTAGGACCTTCCCTCTAAAATGATCTTCAATTTTTCATGACCATATCTTATTTGTACATAGTTGTTTGCCTTTGTCCCCTGCATTTGATTTTGAGTTCCTTGATATCAGGAATAGCAATTTTTTTATTTATTTATTTTTTTTTTTGGTCTTCTGTATTCCCTCACTTTTTTTTTAAGGGAGAAAGAATTTGTAACATTGACCAGGCAACCAGAAGAGTCCATGGGCTCCACCAAAAAAAAAAAAAAAAGAAAGAAAGAAAAACTAAGAGCCTGTGATCTAGAGGAATGGTTGTCACCTTGCCTGTGTTTATCTAATGCATTTGCTATCTGTGGGGTAAAGAGAAAAACCAAGAGGGTGGCCCATAAAAGGATTATAAGATGATTGGAAAAGTGGGACACAGGAGTAAAGCTGTCAGGATGAAAAAAAAAAAAAAGAAAAGAAAGCACTTGTATTTGAAAGCCCCCCAATGGATATAATGAAAAATAAAATGTAGTGCAGAATTAGTTGATTTACTATTGGGACAAATGGTTATACTGGTTTGATTTCATTCACTTACTCAAATATTTAGTATTTTCTATACCTCACTTAAAGGAAATACATATATATATACACACACATAGTTTCTGCTCTTTGTGATCTTAAAATTCAGTGGAGGAGATAAAATATGTACAAAAATAAATACATTGTAAGAGCCAATGTAAGTATTACTTGGGCAACAGCATAAGTGAAGAAATGAGTTCAGAAGTGGTAAAGATCATTTCTGACTTGGAATCCCAAAACTCTACCTAAAGGTAGTTATTTTTAACTTAGCTTTGAAAAATGACGAAGAGATTAAATAGTGCCATTTTTCTAGATAGATGGTGTGTCACTAACAAAGCAGGAGAGAAAATAGAAGGGATGTTAAATTTAGGACAGGAGGTAGTCTATAGTAGGAAAGAATACAGGAAAGGAAAATAAGAACTACATTGTGAGAGTTTGGATTTGTCCTGTAAGTTGTATTATTTCTCAGCTCAAAGTTTTTAAAGATCAAAACTTTTCAGGAAAATAATCTCATTTTAAGGAAATTAGCAGTAATATAGTATTATGTAATAAGTACTTAAACTAAGATCCTAAACGGATGTAAAATACGAGAAAGAATAATGGTCAGAATTTGGTTAGTAGATGGGCTAAGAGTCAGGGTTTGTTTGGAAGCTTCCAAACTTAGGTGATTGGTAATTGCAGTACTACTGACCAAATAGTGACCTTTTTTTTTTTTAAAGCTAGTATGTTTTGGTGAGCTCTTGCTCTTCAAACAGATACTCAGGCATTAAATCAAGTTCTTAAGGTTTCTCTAGGACCTATAAGGCCAATTTGATAGCACAGTGGTTTTGTGGGCATTAAATTCAGTAAATAGTACAACTGAAGTATAACTGCCTGCAGTTTCATAAGTATGAAACATTGTGAATGGGTACTATTAGAGATACAAGGAGTCATAAGATCGAGAATTTATTAAAATAGAGGAAGTAGAATAAACATATTAAACATTATAGTTCAAAATTGCAGAGTTCTTACACGCTATTGAATCTCAATGTTAAATTATGCAATAAAGTTCCCTCCTTTTGTAATGTTGAGGGTTTTTTCCCTGCCAACAACATGAACCATTTTCAAACTCATTGTTATGTTTGTTTCCTTTAGTCTCACATAATGGCAGCAAAGGCTGTATCAAATACGATGAGAACATCACTTGGACCTAATGGTAAGATCCCAACTTTAAATTTTGATGAGTTTTATTTATTGAATTTCATATCTCTAAACTATTTTACATTTTTTTAAGGGCTTGATAAAATGATGGTGGATAAGGATGGTGATGTGACTGTAACCAATGATGGTGCCACCATTTTAAGCATGATGGATGTTGATCATCAAATTGCTAAATTGATGGTTGAACTTTCCAAATCACAAGATGATGAGATTGGAGATGGGACTACTGGAGTAGTCGGTAAGAAAAAAATCTAAAAATAAGCAGAATGAGAAATTAGGGGTGGTTTTTATTCTTGATCATACTGTGTAACTTTCTAATCAAATGAAAATCATTCACCAAGAGTCCATTTTAAACCACTGGTCAAGTCAGCTGATTTTTTTTTTCAACAGTTGCTGGCATTTTTTTTCCAAGAACTTTGAGATTTGCATAGCACTTTACGTAGATTTTTTTATTTGATCCTCACAAACAGCCCTTGAGGTAAACTTACAGAATAGCATTATTATCCCCAATATTATCTGATCCATTTGCAGAGAAAGAAAGAACCTAAAGATTAAATGACTTGCATGTGGTCACACAACTAGTAAGTCTTCTTGACTTCTGGTATGTGCCATAATGTTTTTTCATATTATGCATAACATTCATGCTCAGAGACAGATCCAGTGTCATAAGTATAACAGAGCCAGATTTTTAGTGCAAGTCCTCTGAGACAAGATCTAGCATTTTTTTCACTTCATCAGTTGATTAATGACTTAGGGTTGCTCAGTACTGACTGTTCTAGCAGTCTTTGCCTTATTTTTTTCAGTTACTTAGATAAAAAATATGCCATATCTGTTAAATTTCTAAATGATATGAGTATTTCAAAAGGCTGGTGGTCCAAAAACATTGGTCTTAAAATTTTTAAGTTACACAGAACTGTTCATGTAAGGATATGATTAAGCATGAGTCAGTTGCCAAGATGTTTTAAAAATTAGTACTAACAGGCTTGAATTAATTGTAGTTAACGTTTTAGGAGGCAATGTATCTGGATTATTTCTTAGACAAAATAGATAAATTCAGAGGACAGTGCCAGAATGATGACAGTCTAGAAAGTGTATTGTGGGAAAATTTGGAAGAACTGGAGATATATAATTAGGCTTGTTTATTTCTCTAGAATAGGAATCCTTAACCTGTCATCTATAAATTGGTTTGGTTTTGGTGTATGACTGTGGGTGTGTTTGTTGTTGTTGACTGTGTTTTAACAAAATTGTTTTCTTTGTAGCCTTATATTTTATTTTATGCATTCAAAAACATTCTGAGAAGGCTTCCATAGCATTCACTAGATAAGCCTGGGAGTCCATAAGAGAGAAAAAGGATATGAACTCTTGTTGTAGGAAGTAGATCCAGGACCAGTGGAAGGAATTACAGAGAGACAGATTTCAGTTTAATTTAAAAAATTTTTTTCTGATCATTAAAAATGTACAACAATGAGTCAATGGAATTGTTTAAAGTATCGATTTCAACCTGTTATCTTTAAGTCAACAGGCATTTATTAAGCACTTAACCTTATACTAGGTCCTGTGTTACGTGTTGAGGATACAAGGAAAGCCCCCTTCCCCAAAAAATTCTTTCCCTCCAAGAGCCTTCATTTTAATGAAAGAAACTATACGTAAAGAAAAGAGATCAATTCCGTGGCCATTTTGGCAAAGTCCAAAGAACCAGATGAGGCAGGAGAGTGGTGAATGGTGGCTGGCCTGGACCTTTGCTAAATTGTAAACTCCATGAGGTTTGAGATTATACTTAATTATCTAAGTGTGGATGTCTCTCAGTGCATTATCTTTTGCTCTCTTTTAGTGATTTCATCTACTCCCTTGTGTTCAATCTCATGTTACCATAAGTAAAACATCTCTATCGTCAGATAATTTAGATTCACAGAAAGTTAAGTGAGTTTGTTTTACGTCACATAAGTGACAGAACATCTTAATGGCAGCCAATTCTAGGACACTTGGCATTATACCAAACCTACACCTCCCTACAAAAATTATATACAGTAAATTCAGAAATAAAATGCGCAAGATTTATCTAAATAGCTTTCTACTAGCTTTTTACTTTTTACTTTTTTTTTTTTTTTTAACATTTTTTTTTTTTTACATTTTTTCCCTGTTTCACAGTTCTGGCTGGTGCATTGTTAGAAGAAGCTGAACAACTGCTGGATCGTGGTATTCATCCAATCAGAATAGCAGATGGTTATGAGCAGGCTGCTCGAATTGCCATTGAACATTTGGACAAAATCAGTGATAGTTTTCCAGTTGATGTTCATAACACTGAACCTCTTATCCAGACTGCAAAAACAACTCTTGGTTCTAAAGTGTAAGTTAATGAAAACATCACCAGTATTTGTATTCATTGTATGCTACTTTTAAAAATAAGTATTTTTGCTAGGAAAAATGAAGCTGAAATTTACCATAAGAGGACAAATAATTTAGAAATACTGTTTTATTTAAAAAGTCCTTTGGGGCACCTATGTGGATTTTCATAACTGATATTTTCCACTTGTTTGTATAGAAACTTTTTGCCAGGGCAGTTAGGTAGTATAGTGGATAGAGCACTGGCCCTGGAATCAGGAGGGCCTGATTTCGAATCCAGGTGCTTGGCACCCACTAGCTGTGTGACCCTGGATCAAGTCACTTAACCTCAACTTTCCCTTGAAGTTTGAAACCTTATTTGTGTTTCATATTTAGTCATGGCTTAGCCCATCCATAATGTGTAATGATTAGTGCCTTTAAGCTCCAATATAATTACTACTTATATGATAGATTATTTGTATTTTTATTATTATAAAAATTTGATTTTATAGAACTTAATTTTGTTTAATAGCCAGCATTAGCTTCTGTTCTTTCTACATATAGCCCAAGAAGTACCCTGAATTTAAGACAGTGGATATTGGACTCTTCTGTAACCTTTAAGTAATCATTCTTTGGTTTTGCAAACATAACTTTTAGAATTTTTATGCATTTCATTCAATAATCATTTGTTAAGCATATTACTAGGATGTTTAATCTGACAATGGGCAGATGGTTGGTTTGGTGCGTTGTGTGTGTGTGTGTGTGTGTGTCAGTCTTAGTTAAAAAGATTTGTATTGAGATCCAGCAGATACTTAATAGCTCTGTGACCACAAGCAAGTCATTTAGCCCTGTTTGCTTCAATTCCTCATTTATAAAATGAGCTGGAAAAGGAAATTGCAAACTCTCAATATCTTTGCTAAGAAAACCTAAATGGGAATTAAAAAAGAGTCTGACACTAAAATGACAAACAATAAATCTGGATTAACCTGTCTTTTCATGCCTTCCTCCCTTAACCAGATTTTGAAGTTTAAGGAACTCTGGGCAAGTTTTCCTTCAATACTTTGCAGTGACTTCTCTTGGTATTCTTGCCTGACTTTTTTTTTCATATGAAATGTATTAGGGGCAGCTAGGTGGCGCAGTGGATAGAGCCCCAGCCCTGAAGTCAGCAGGACCTGAGTTCAAATCTAGTCTTAGACACTTCACATTCCCTACCTGTGTGACCCTGGGCAAGTCACTTAACCCCAACTGTCAGCAAAAAGCAAAAAAAAAAAAAAAAAAAGTATTAGTTTTTTCTAATCTATAAAGTAGCCCAGTGGTACGTAATCTGTTGGGTTAATATTAAATTAAACTTAAAAATTAATTTAGGGGAAATGTTAACAGTTTTACTCTTTAAAATAACTATGAATACATAATGTCATCTAATTAGGATCATAGGATTTCCACCAAAAATCTTTTAAAGTTCTTAGCAAGCTAATACCCAAATATTTGCTACATTTGACATTATCATAAAAGGTATGTATTTTTCCATTTTCTCTTAAGTTTTGTTGGTACTGTAATTAAGAAAGACAAATAATAAATTGTGTTCAAATTTTACAATCCTTTGTTTATTGCTTTAAATTCTTTTTCTTGTTGCTGTAATTATTTTCAACATTGTTACAAATAGAAGTAATGATTTCATTAATATAGGGAACTTGGAAAAAGACATTGTATCATAAGACCTTTTATGCATTTTTTGATAATTTAGTAATTACTAAATACATTTCAAAAATATTTCTCATGTATGTTCTATTTTTTTCCCAATCAGAGTTAACAGCTGCCACCAACAAATGGCTGAAATTGCTGT
The DNA here is from genome assembly GCA_023553655.1 of Myrmecobius fasciatus. Lineage (NCBI taxonomy): Eukaryota > Metazoa > Chordata > Mammalia > Dasyuromorphia > Myrmecobiidae > Myrmecobius > Myrmecobius fasciatus. Next base: position 53,455 of record JAJPUD010001604.1, read on the forward strand.
AAATGCTGTCCTGACAGTAGCTGATATGGAACGTAGAGATGTTGACTTTGAACTTATCAAAGTAGAAGGCAAAGTAGGAGGAAGACTTGAAGACACTCAGCTTATTAAGGGAGTAATTGTGGATAAGGATTTTAGTCATCCACAAATGCCTAAAGTAAATATTTTTTTTTCCTTTTGCAGCTTAATACTTTTTAACTCTCTAAATCATTTAAACAAAGCTTTTTTTTTTTCCCTATAGGAAGTAAAAAATGCTAAAATTGCAATTTTAACATGTCCATTTGAGCCACCCAAACCAAAAACTAAACATAAGCTTGATGTTACTTCTGTAGAAGATTACAAGGCCCTGCAGAAGTATGAAAAGGAGAAGTTTGAAGAGATGATTGAACAAGTGAGTCTTACTGTGGTTTTGATTACTTAGCTATAGTAAGTGAAAGAATGTATATTGTCCTAAGTATTGTGCTATCTTAGTCTCTTTAAAGATTAATCTATTTTGATACAGCATTCTGTGTCATTTATTTTCTAAATATGGCCTTTGTTCATAAAAGAAAGTTGATAATGACAGGGAAATCATTAGGGTTGCTTCTACTCCTTAGAGAATGGTTTTTAAAAGTTAAGTATTCAAATTGTACTTGAAGAACACAAAATTATAAACTGTATATTGTCTTGTGGTATGTATGTTTTGATGTTTTTCTTTTTCAGATTAAACTCACTGGTGCAAACCTAGCCATTTGCCAATGGGGTTTTGATGATGAAGCAAATCATTTACTCCTTCAGAATAAGTTACCTGCTGTCCGTTGGGTAGGGGGACCTGAAATTGAAGTAAGTACAATATTTTTATCTAATTTCTTATTCTAGAGACTTCCCAGACATACCTATTTTGTTTACATTTTTCCTTCATCAGTTGCTTGATTTATGTGGTTGGCATTCTATGCCTTTGATAAGATACATTGTCATTGCAGTGAAGACCTGTCATTTTAGTTTTGTTTTTTGTTTTTAAGAAGCTCTAATTTTTCTTGTACATTTCATCTTCATGGTTTAAAGGGACAAGTCACAAAATATACTTTGTATTCATATTTTGAAGATTAATATTCAGATCCATGATTTCATAATGTGGATATTTCTTCCACTACTGTAAATTTAAATGCTTTTCTCTCATCCTCTGCAATTCTTCCTGTTTTCCCATTAAATCCTTGATAACCATAGACAGTATTCCTAGCACATTAAACATCTTCCTTTTGTTCTCATAGTTTCACAAGATTTCAAATTGTCCATTTCTTTGCTTTAATCTTGGCCCTAAATATGTTAGTGCCCCGTTGCTATTATAGTTTTACATATTCTTTGCCAGTGTGACAAAATCCATGCTAGTAGTGTTGAAGGTAGAGGTGGTAATCTAAATCTATTCCATGATTTAATTGTGATTTGTCTGCTCTTTTCCCATTAACTTAAGGCTTAAATTAATCCAGTTTATTAGCTGTAGCTATGGGTGTTATGAGGATGAATACTGATTAAACAGCCTAGGGGGAGAAAGGAGTGAAAAGGAGGTCTTATCACAAATCACTCTTTTATTTTGAAATTATAAAAGGTATGGAGATTTTTTATGAAGTTACTAGTCAAGAGCTCAAAATTTTCCATCATGATACAAAGAGTGCAGTTAAGAATTTGAAGGCAGTATTGAAGAATTTCTTCTGTCTCCACAATTTGTAATAATATTCCCAAATCCTTAAAAACTTAAAGTAAAAAGATAGGTGCCTATTTGTCAGAAATATAGTAGTTAGAGGCTCTGGGAAAGAGAGGGATTGAACTACTTAGCACTGAAGTCTCTTCTAAAATTATGTCATGCCGCTTCAGTCATATTTCATCATTAATGAAATCTTTAGCCTCTTAACATTCACTATCTGTGTTTCCCGCTTTTCTGAAGCCATTGTCATTTCTTGATTCTCTCAAATTCTATTCCAATATTTCCTTTTAGCAATGCTTCGTTCTTGTGAGCTCTCTTTTTTTGAGGGAAGGGGGTTGAGGCAATTGGGGCTAAAGTGACTTTGCCCAGGATCACATACCTAGGAAGTGTAAGTGTCCGAGACCAGATTTGAACTCAGGTCCTCCTGACTTCAGGGCTGATGTTCTATCCACTGCACCACCTAGCTCCCCCATGATGCCTATTCTTGAAAGACATGCCAGTAAGGTGCAAGCACTAGTGAGTACTGTCAAACTGTGAGATTATAAAATATAGGCCTAGAAACTGGAGTGTTACCAAAGGAGTACAAGAGAGGTCCATAGGAAGGATAACCATCAAATGAAATGGTGGGGTGGGAAGGATGGGGGAAGGGAAACAGGACAGTTCAGAGCATATAAATGGCATTGCAAATGAAGCAAAGATGCAGTATTGTGTGGCCACCTTCTGAAGGGTCAGTGGTAAAATAGGGATATGGAAAAGGGGGTATGAGATGGGTGCTAATTCTCAGATTTTGACTTCTGAATTCATTTTTTTTTTTTAAAAATTTTCCCTTTATTTTTTAGCTGATTGCCATTGCAACAGGAGGGCGCATTGTTCCACGGTTCTCTGAACTCACTCCTGAGAAACTTGGTTTTGCTGGTTTGGTAAAAGAGATCTCATTTGGAACAACCAAAGACAAAATGCTTGTTATAGAGAAATGTAAGAATTCCAGGGCTGTGACCATATTCATTAGAGGAGGAAATAAAATGGTAAGGAATTTTAAGCTACATCTCAATTTGGCATAATTAAATGCATAAGTAAATTTGTTAATAACTACTGCTTGCCGACAGAAAGGTAAATATCATTATTTTATTTATAGATTTTGGTCTTTTATTGCCTTCATTTGTGAATATATCTCTTCTCCCTTCCCCAGAGCATCATCCCTTGTAACAAAGAAGAAAAACGAAAAAGTTAAAAGAAAATTTTAAAACTGTATTAACTCTGTTTAAAATATAATTGAAACTCCTATAGGGAAGGAAAGGATGTGTGTTTTTGTTTTGTTTTTTAATTTTAATTTTTTTTAAGGCAGTTGGGTTTAAGTGATTTGCCTAGGATCATACAAGCTAGTGATGTGACTGGATTTGAATTCAGGTCCTCCTGACCTGATAAGGCTGGTGCTCTACCAATTCTGCCACCTATCCACCCATAAGGTGTTCATTTTCTTAATAATGGCATTCAGTTTTGTTATTTTTGTGTGAGTTCTTTTCATTTACCTTGTCATTACTTATACTATTTTCTTGGTTCTGCTTAGTTCACTTTGCATTAGTTGATGTTTTTCCCCAATTCTCAGTAGTCTTCATTTCTGTACCACAGTTTGCTTAGCCTTTCTCTTTCCTCAGTTTACTTTGTTTCCTTTTCATCTTTGACCTTAGAATTATATAGACACATCTAAGGGGTAAAGAGTATGGGCATTTCAGTCGCTACTTTAACTTAATTTCATTGTTTTTCATCAACATTGTATTCGTTTGCCTATCTTTCCACAGCCCCTTTCCCCTTTCTTTTCCGTCTTTGCCAATGGTGAAACCTTAACAGGACTGGAATATTGCTTAAGACCATGTTACATAGCCACTTTAAAAAATATACACTTTGCCTAATGTCTTAAATGAATACAGTTCATCTGATGGATTAAGTTGAGATTCTTTTAAGTAAGTCACTATTTGTACTTGATGTGGTTCTTTTTCTGTTTTTCTATTCCTTACTCCCAAATATTGACTCTAAAGCTTTCTACTTAAGCTATAATGGGAGAAAAGTTTAAAAAAATACTACACTTTGGCCTCCTTCCTTCCACTGTTTCCAGTGTGTGTGCTCAAATGTTATTCAAAGTATGTGTGTTTGAGCTTTTAAATAGTTAACAAAATTTCTGTAATTGCAGCTCTTTTTTTTTTTTTCCCTTAACCTGCATTACTAGGTTAAAATATATCATCTTGGCATATAAAAATTTTAGGGTCATACAATTTTAGGTTATAACAAGCTATTTCTTCCAGTAAAAGGGGGGGGGTTTGTTTGTTTTTTGCTTGATGGAAAGTAATGATTAATTTTATGGAACATAAAGAGATAATGTTCATGTCTGCTGATTTTGAGCTAGTGACTATTGAATGTGTTTTTTCTTTTTCTTCCCCAGTAAATTTATTATGGTAACTTATAGCTTTAGGACATGGAAGATGAAGAAACTATGATTTAATTCTTGTCTGGCACAGTTCTGTTCCATTTGCTGACTATAGATTGCACTCCTAACATTAGCTTGCTATCTGGAAAATGTAGAAAATTGGGATTAGAATGGGCTAAAACTTATGAACTATTAGCATTAGAAATGTTATTTTAAAACATAAATTTGGTGTGGTAGTAGTGTTATCTTAATATATAAATTGTACAGTTTCGCATTGTAACTCTCCCCATTGTAGTTTTGATATATCATGAGTCGGGGAAGAAATCAAATGTGATTAAAATATATGTAGAGTAGTGCATAATATCAACATAATTTTATCTTTTAATTCCTTAATAATTCAAACTTCTACTTGGGTACAAAGGGAGGGCCAAAAAATTTTGCACATTTTTCCAGGTGTTGGGGAATCCACCCATGATATGTGAATGCCTATTCACATGCTTTTGATAGAAATTGGTGAACAGTTTTTGTTATAAGCTCCGGCGACAAGCACTTTTTAATATCAGAAGTGGCTCTGTTGTTTAGACAATGGGTTAGGTATTTGACATCTTTGTTTTAATCTTTATTTAGTTGTATAAGCGTTAAAATTAACTTAAATGTAAAACATTTTGCTTCCAGATAATTGAAGAAGCAAAACGATCTCTTCATGATGCTCTCTGTGTAATCAGAAACCTAGTTCGTGATAATCGTGTGGTATATGGAGGTGGCGCTGCTGAAATATCTTGTGCTTTAGCTGTCAGTGAAGAAGCTGATAAGGTAAATGAAAGTATTTGCAACGTGTTTTTGTTGGACCTTTATATTTAAAAATTTGACATTTCTGTAATACTTTGTGTAACTTGAAACTTCTGTGAAATAGAGCAGGTACCAGTACTAATTATATGGTAATTTAAAAACACACTAAAACCTCATTGCTTGTTATTTGGTTAAACAGAAAATGCCATTAATTTCTTATTTATGATGAATAAGAATCTTTAGTCCAATAATAGAATTGAGTTGGCCATGTATTTAATATACACTTAATCATTTGTACATTATATACTTACTTTCCCAAGTCACATTTTGAAGAATCAGCCACATTCTGAGCTAGAACTTGAGCTCTGGTGATTTTTAATTCATTGAGCTTCTGTGCATTCATTATTAGTGTATCACTTATTCAGGGTACATGAACATCATGCTTGTGAAACTAAATTTTGTAATGTTTGTGTTTTCGCTGGGCTATTTAACATTAAGCAAAATCAAGAAGCATTTGTTAAGCATCTACTAATCACTGGAGACAAACATAACGAAACAGTCCCTATTGTCAAGGAAGTTATATTCTGTCAGGATGTGGCATATTGTCTCTTTGAGGCAGCAAGGTGGCACAATAGATAATTGATTCAGGAAGACCTGAGTTCAAATTCCATCTCAGACACTTAATAACATTGTAACCTGGGCAGGTCACTTAACCTCTGTTTGCTTTAGTTCTCTCAACTATAAAAGGAGACTAATAGCACCTACATTCACAAGAATGTTGTAAATTAAACATCTGTAAATACCTGGCACATGATAGATTCTTAAATGCTTTTTCCCTTCCTCTTAAGTGAATGTTAGTTGCTTTATTTAAAGTCAGTTTTATTTTTCTTCTGTTAAATGTAATAAAATATTTGTGTTGAATTTCAGTGTCCTTCTTTGGAGCAGTATGCTATGAGAGCTTTTGCAGATGCATTAGAAGTCATTCCTATGGCCCTTTCTGAAAACAGTGGTATGAATCCCATCCAAACTATGACTGATGTACGAGCCAGACAAGTGAAAGAAATGAATCCTGCCCTTGGTATTGACTGCTTACATAAGGGTACAAATGGTAAGGGATTTTATTATCTTTGTGATCTTTTGATTTGGTTTAAATTGAATAGTTGAAATATTTTTTATTTTTGTTAGTCTGCCTTTGCTTTAATTTTGGAATTTTGTAGAGGAACTGATCCATTTGAAAAACTAATTAGCAGAATAAAAGTTTATGCCACTGAAACTATCAATAATTATTGTATTATTACAGGTTGTTTTTCATGCCTAGTTCTTAAGTGATAATCTCTAAATATTATTTGTGTGTTATTTTCAGAATAGAACTATACTCGGTAGTTCACATATGAAAATTATTTTCCTTCATTAAGTTCATTCATTCATTTTATAAATGCATAGTAAATATATTTTAGTACTTTATGAGGCTAAAAAGGGAGCATGCATTTAGAATAAAGCACATTTAGGGACTTCAGAGTGGTAGTTAGACCCTAGACACATATCTAGTGTACAGAAAACTACGGCATAAAGTATATAGGTATAGATAATACATAGGTGATAGTTTTCTTCAATCTGAGAGAGCAGGCATTTGTGTTGAACTTTTAAAGGTACATAGAGTTCTAGGCAGAAGAAATGGCTTGAGCTAGAGCCTAGAAGCGTGAGATTTTGGCCCAGCGTAGCAAGAGCATAGAATATATAATGGAAAGTAATAAGAAATAAGACTGAAAAAGTAATTTATGGCCAGAATTTATACAGATTTGAATGCCCGGCAAAGGATTTTAAAGTTTACTTGATATTTTAAAAAAAGAGAGAGGGAGAGTAGGGCATGGCTAGGCATGTGTATGTTGAAATTGAATCATAGGATTTAGAGCTAGAAGGGACCTCAGAAATCATTTTTAATCTCATTTTACAAATGAAGAGATTTAGCTTCCAAATCGAGTGTTATTCTTCACTGTGCCACACCACCTTAACAGTGATGCAAAGAGCCGATTTGATTGGGGCAAGTGGGAGAAAAAATTGAAGTACGTGTTGGTAAATAGAAGGGAAGAGGAAAATGGATTACAGGAAACAAGCTTCAGTAGATTGGGTAACTGGGCAATGAAGAATAAAGTTACAGATAATGGCATGATATTAACATTGAAGGTTGGATGGATAGTAGTTCTGCTATAAATAATGGTGTTTTGTTTTTGTTTTTTTTTTTTAAGAGCAAGTTTAAAGAGAGACAAATGTGTTTGAGATGTGATTAATTTAAAACACGATACAGGTAGAGAGGCCACATAAAGTAGTTGCAGATTCTGGACATAGAGGTATAAAAGTGACTCAGTGGCTTAGATAGAGTTGTATGAGTAAATGAGATTGCCAAGGAAGAAAGTATGGGAAGAGGAAAAGGTCATGGATTCAGGACATTTGAAGAACACCCACCTTTAAACACTTGATTAAGGAATTAGTGATTAAGAAATAAGGGAAACTGAAAAAGAGTATTCAGTGTCTTTGGAGCCCAAGGGTTATTAACATTGTTATCTTCTTCAGAGATGTGGAGAATGAGGACTGGGGGGGGGGGGACACTAGATTTGGTAGGTGAATCATTTGTGAGCGGTAAATGGGTAAAAAACACTGGATGTGGGGTTTTATAAAAAGCTAACCATTTAACAAGAACAAATTTTGATTCTCTCTAAAAAAGAAAACAAAACTTAGTTTAATCTCAAATCAGTGGAAAATCATGTCCAGGTGATAAAAGATGCTTGTTCATCCTACTCTGCTCTGCTCCTCAGACCACATTTAGAATATTTTGGAGTCATTTGAATTTTTACTGTGGCAAAAGGAGACTTTAAATATAGGATATATGTGATTGTGATTTTGCCATTTCCATTCGGGGGGGGGGGGACTTCAAAAAATGTCTACTTAAAAGAATTAACCTAGAAATGTAAACAAGGGCTAAATTACAGATTGACTATAGAAGAAGGCCTGTGAATGTTCTTTTTTGATCATTTGGAATATTAACTGCATTCTTTTCAAAGTTGTTGATTTTATCTTAAATTTATCAGAATTAAGTGTTGATTATAGTAGTTGGAAAAATTATAGGTGGTTTTATTGTGACATCCACAATATTTATATGTTTTTTCCCAGATATGAGACAACAACATGTTGTAGAAACTTTGATTGGCAAAAAACAACAGATTTCTCTTGCAACACAAATGGTCAGGATGATTCTGAAGATTGATGATATCCGCAAACCAGGAGAATCTGAAGAATGAAAACTTAAGTTGGAATAAAATGTAGTAAAGCTTACTACTGCAATTAATAAACAGGAGTCATGTGTTGCAATCACAGCTATTTATTATTTTTTCCCTTTTTTGACACTGTAATTGCTATGTACTAAAGACAATAAATTAGCTGTTTAACAACCATAGCTTGTATCAGAAATTGTATTTGTTGAGAGATTGACATAGAGATTTTTGTATTTGTTATATTAAAGGGATCTCTCTTAAATTAGATATTTTATCTGTTTCTCATCGTTTTAAGAATAGTTTGTTATTTGTAACATCATTTAGATGAAAATTTGTGAAAATGAAAAATGGAAGACAAAGGAAAGTGAAATATATTTTACATTGAATTGTGAGACAGTTTAAAAAAATGTTTTATTTAGCACCTTGCTGAAAAAATGGTCCTACAGTGGAGCTACTGTTAGGGGATTAGATGAATGGGCATAGATTATATACTGTTTGGGAAAAAATTTAAAACTATTCATTTGGTTAATAATATAGTTCATAGTTTTCAAACTACTTTTAAAGCATGGTATTTGCTATCAAAGAAGCCTTTCCTATCAGGCCTCTTGACACCAGACTTGGGAATCTTCTACCTTTATTTCCCCTCCCCTTTCTTTACTTTCCTACCATTCATAGTGGAGGAGGTAAAAATACACATAGTTAGGAAAACTCTAGCATTCTGGAACCAAAAAGTATAGGCAAATGAGCATTGGACAGGTGCATAATTGTCTCCTTCACTTGTAACCATCAGCTTATCTTATACGTACATACATGCACATACACACTACACACAGCTTAAATTTACACATCTGTAAAATGTGAATGCTGCTTACCTTGCCTAATTCTCGTATATGTTAAAATTAAATTACGTGGTAAGAGTTTTGAGAATAAAGGTTTTCATATTAGAAATAAGTGTAAGTGTATAACATTGAACACTTAAGAAATATCTAGATGAAGGTGGCTGAAGCCCTAGATCAAAAATGACTAACCCCTAAAGTCTGTCTTCATTAAATATGCAGAAATAGGTAATTCATTAAATTGACATAAAATTTTGTTTTAAAACTTATCTGTTGTGGATGTGTTTCAGGTTTTTGTTTTTCACAGGTGGCTATTATCTGTTAAGACTCAAAAGGCATAGTCCTGGATGATTGTCATAATAAACTTAATTTTCATCAAGATTGTAATTGCATTGTTTGCAAGCTAAGATAATTTCATAAATTAAAGTGGACTCATCTGCTGTTTCCTTTTCCTCTACCCACTAAATTTCCAGTGATTAATATGATCTAGCACTGCACTCATTTCTCTTGACACAAGGCCTGAAGTACGACAGAATATTAGTATATTCAGCAGCATCTGGTTACCTAGAAATTTATAGAGATGGTCATAATTCCTCGCATAGCTATGAGAGCTATGCTTTTTTTTTTAATTGTAAATCTGAATTATGTAAAAAAAAATGCTATAAGCAAGGCAATAACAGTTGAAAGGTCAGGATAAACTTATACTCAGGCAGGTTGACCTTGTCCCCAAGGTCTCCTTAAAAGTTTTTCACTTCACATTGTTACTCAAAAGTTCTACAAATCAAAGCATTCTCTTTTATAAATAGACCTTTGGGTAATATTTTCATGTAATAGGTTTCTTAAGTTTAGTGCAAAAAAAGTGATATCCTTGTGTAGAAAAGGGGAATCATTTTTCTGTTATTCCCTGCTATATGTATGTTTATTGAACTAGTTCCTTCCATTCATGGCCTGACTCATGCTTTTTTTTTTTTTTTTTTTTACTGTCTTCAGCCAAATGTATTTTCCTGATAGTATGTCCCCTAAGTATTTGTTCTTAGTATATTCTACATTGCAGTATAATCACTTATGTAGATCTTACCTTTTCATGAAGCTGAGCTGTATAAGATTATAAAGCATGAAGAGAATAATTGTTAAATGAATAAATGAGGCATATAATATTGGAATCAAAGTTATAATTTCTAGGTAAAATTTAATAGCTAATTTTTGAAAGTCAATTGTAAATTCAATTTTGCAGGAAAGACTAATATTAAAAAGTTATGTCTTGCTACTGGCTAAATATACTTGTTCAGCCAGTTGATTAGATCTTTCCTTGCTTCTTCAATATATGGTTTATCTTCAGGGTTCCAATCTTCCCTCTGGCGATGCACAAACCCATGAGTTTGCCTAGGAAATACTTTAACTTGATAATCAACTTTGCAGTGTTCTTTCAGCTTCTGTGTCAGCAGAGTGACCTGTCATGCAAAACATTTTTATATTTTAACAATTCGTTGCCAGTTGGCAAATTATCTATTGTTCAAAATGTGCTCTACAACTAGAATGGATTTCTGTTACTTTCAGGTTTACCTGTAGCAAAGGGAAAATTTATGGCCATTTAATGTTGATGGCAGTTATAATCAATTTTCTTTCATATCATGCATTATGTGAATGGGCTATTAAAAGGTTACTTTGCTAGAGCTGTTGTTTTTTGTGAGCTTAATTCTCCCATATTTTGAAATTGCATATGGGTTAAGACAGGGATGTTGCAGGTCTTCACTTAGAAAATTTATAAAACAATTCATGTTTCTTTTAATCTTTACACTTACATTCTCTTCCCATTTATTTTCTCATTAAGAGCTGGTATTTCCAAAAGATAGACATACATCATGTAGTTCCTTTCAGATAATCTCATGGAAAGAATTAGATGACCCTGCTTACTTGCTCAAGAGGAATTACAGCATCATTCTCTGCAAAAATAAAGAGTGTAGGATTCTTCAAAGAATATACATCTTCAGAATCTCTGATAATGCCTAGAAAATATTGTAAAGAATTTGAATATACTATGTTGATAAGTAAAATATCAGCATTTGTTTTAACAGTAAACCTAAAAAAAAAAATTTTCACAAGTCAAGTCTCAAAGGAAAGGTGGATAGTAGATGGACCAAAAGATTATTAGAGTTCTAGGCTACATATGCACATTATAGATTATAGAAATGTAAAAGTTAGGTCTTCAGGGTACCAGATGTATCTTAGGAATGTTATTAGCATGTATGCCATGATAACCTAGCAGTCTTTAAGAATGAATAATGTCGGGGGCAGCTAGGTGGCACAGTGGATAGAGCATGAACCCTGAAGTCAGGAGGACCTGAGTTCAAATTTGACCTCAGACACTTCACATTTCCTAGCTGCATGACCTTAGGCAAGTCACTTAACCCCAATTGCCTCAGCAAAAAAAAAAAAAATGTCATTGCTCAGGTCCCTAACTTGAAACTTATACATCTTAGGCTCTAGGGAGAGCTAGTTCTTTTCTGTGCATTAGCAATTACAATTGTTAACTGAAGTGTTATATATAGATTTATTTGATATAATTTTTTAAAGGAAGAAATCTTAGAAATCATCTAATCTGAGCCTCTTAATTTTGCAGACAAAAAATCCAAAGCCAGAAGTCATTGCCCATTGTCATACAAGAAATTGGCAGAAAAGCCTCAACTAAGATGTAGGTTTCCAGTTTCCTCAGTAATTAGTATTTTCTATTGTTTCTACCCTCAAAAGTATTAAATACCTTGTTTGTTCATACATTCAAGATATATTTATATCAAATGGTTTCTCTGAAAAGCTATGCTAGCAAGGCTTCATTTTCCATTTTGTTATTAAGGTTCCAATGTCTAAAATTCTTTAGTTTTCCATATTTGCACTATTTGATTTTGTATTATGTTTTAATACTTAGCAAATTGGGGAAAGATTTCTTTTTCAAGCTTGCCCCAAGCACATATGAAATCATTAAGGCATTATGTAAAATAAAAAAAAACTTACCGTAGACTGAAACACCTGCTTTTAATTCTGGATATTTCATCATTAAATCATGTGCAACAATTCCACCCCAACAAAATCCAACAATACCGATTCTCTGGGCGTGACACTTCTCTTTCAGATACTTAAGAACAACATTGGCCTCTCTGTAACAATCAGTAAGAGATATTAAGAAATCAGGATTGGCTTCACAGATTACCTATGAAGAAAATTGAGCCATTCTACCACCAATAGCATTGTATTGTACCTGTTGACAATTTGCATTTGACCATAGTAAAAGGCATGTTTGTATTGGATCAGATTTTCCTATTGCTTAAACTCTAACGTTGGATTAGCAATGCCAAAATCAAGTCATGCTGCAAGATATGTGAAAACGGGAGAAATTAGAACAAATAATCATGAGACAGGAAATTCCTTTTTTCTGAGCTTTATTAACTAGCAAAGAACTATGAAACATTTCTGACATACACAAACCTAAGCACATATAGATAAGACCATTCAACCTGAATGTATTCAGCCTAATCATAACTACATTCTGCCAGTTTTTAAAACTTTTGCTTTTTACTGATAACATTTGTTTGCTTTCATAACACCTTTATTTAAGCCGTTCCTTGGAACATTGCAAAAAAAAAAAAAAAGAGCAGTGGCATTGTTAGGTGAATCAGACAATAATGGACCATTCCACATTTGTAAACCACCTAACCCCATCCACCCACTTTAACAAAGGGAGAGAAGTACATTTTCTCTCTTTTTTCAAGGACAAAACCAGGTCATTTTAATTATTCTGCATTAAGTTTGAGGGGGTTTATTCTTTGCATATACATGGGCATAGTCATGCATTGCTTTCATAATGATATTCTTAATAATGTATCAAAGGAAGGCATTAGGAAAGTAAGCAAAACAATTATAAAGGCATGCATTTTTGAAGAAGTTGATTTCCCTAAGTCTTTATAGAGCATGCAAAGGTATTTGCATAGCTTCTATAGGAAAAAGTTTTTGAGTTTTCTAATGTCACTGGCAAAGGCTTAGTCCTGTCCATCCACTTTCCTTGCTTATTAGCAACACAGTAATATCTCAGGCTCTGTTTAACATTCTTCTTTACATATTCCAATGTTCAACCAAACTTCAACATATAAATGGTTTCTACATCCAAATCTGATGTAATTCCAGTGATTTTTCCACTGTCATAATTAATATCTTCAGCCTTTATCTAATTTTCTGGTTTTTCTAGAGTCATATCTGTTTAAATAGCTATTTAAAGAAGAATCATATCCACAAATAGTAGCCTTATCTTTATTCTAATTTAGTGTTTATTTGACCATTATTTTTAATAGCTGATCTAACTGTACCAAAAAATATATTTTTGAAATAATCTGTCAACAACTAATCATTAAGATTAGTCTATTCAAATAAAATGTATCATTTTTTGTTGTCATTTAATGTTTACCCCATCTACTACCTTCCAGTTCTTTTTGAACAAAATATTCTTAATACACAGTTGGAAGGCTTTTGATAGTCTAGAAGTCTTTTTCATTCTCTTATCAGTAATGCTATTTCTCAACAGATCACTGTCCTGACCACTTGTATAAGAATTTAGAAAATCCCCATCTAGCTCTTTAGGGAATGCTGTGCATTCCTTCCTCCACAACAGATTTTGATGCACAAGCTGTTAATAATGCCCTATTTACTTAAGTTCATCATGTGTTATCTATACAAGTACTGAAGACATCCTTGATGACAGCATATGAAGAAAAGAGGCAGGCTCTCATAAGTGATTTTTTTAAACTGGGTTTTCCTGTCTTACCCAGAAAGTACAGCACAATCCCACTATTAATTGTCATGGAAGCTTTAATCTATTCCATTTCCAACCTTTGCTACATTTGCCCCTTCTTAGGTAGTCTAGTGCCCTACCCCCATACATATTCCAGAAACTTCACCATAATGGGGCCAAATAATTGAAGACACTTGATAGGCTTAGCTCAGAACTCCTGAACTCAGATAATTTGCCAGCTTTACCCTTGCCAGAAACAGGGATCAGAGACATGTGACACTATGCCAACTAACAGGAAACTTTTTTTTTGCTATCTTTTCACTTTTGTTTTCCCTAGAGCCTTTCCTTTTAAAAAAAATTAGTAAATTTATTTTTAATACACATTGCTTTATGAATCATGTTGAAGAGGGAAAAGAAAGTGAACATAGCAGGTATTGATTTACATTCAATCTCCATAGTTCTTTTTCTGGATATAGATGGCATTGCTTTGGATCACTGAACCACTGAGAAGAACCAAGCTTTTCATAGTTGATCATTGCACATTTTTGCTGTTATTGTATACAATGTATTCCTGGTTCTGCTTGTTTCACTCAGTATCAGTCCATGTAAATCTTCCCAGGTCTTTGTATAATCAGCTTGTTCATCATTTTTTATAGAACAATAATGTTCCATTACCTTCATATACTACAACATGTTCAGCTATTTCCCAATTAATGGATATCTACTCATTTTCCAATTCTTTGCTACCACAAAAAGAGCTGCTATAAACATTTTTACACATGTGAGACCTTTTCCCTCCTTTGTGATTTCCTTGGAACACAGATTGCTGGATCAAAGGGTATACATAGTTTTATAGCTTTTGTGGGGCATAGTTTCAAATTGCTCTCCAGAATGGTTGAATCAGTTCACAACTCCATCAGCAATGCATTAATGTCCCAGTTTTCCCACATCCCCTCCAGTATTTATCATTATCTTTTCCATCATCTTAACCAATCTGAGAGGCGTGAGTTGGTAGTTGGAAAAGAAATGGAAGCTGTAGAAGAATTGAGAACGGATTAATAGCCTAGCAGAAGAGATGCAAAACCTTGTCTAAGCAACAAACTCCCTATAAATTAGAATGAATCAAATACCAAATGATAAGTCAATGTCTTAATGGAATAACAAGAACTATTAAAAGAATGAAAAAATAAAAGGAAATGTAAAACCTCATAGCAAAATAAAAATAGCAATAACGTGAAAAGAAGATGAAGGACAAATTTAAGAATTACCGGACTATCTGAATACCATGATCAAAAACAGAGTCTAGAACATATTCAAGAAATCTTAAAACTGCCCAACTCTCTTAGAAGTCAAGGATTCTGAGCAGAGCCAGCACAATTCCATATACATCCAGTAGAGGGAAGTGTTTCAATGCACTTGTAAAGTGAGGTATACTACCATCAAGTCCTAGAACTGGAAGATGTTTAGGGATCAACTAGTCCAATCTCTTCATTTTTCAGA
Organism: Myrmecobius fasciatus; assembly: GCA_023553655.1. Taxonomy (NCBI): domain Eukaryota; kingdom Metazoa; phylum Chordata; class Mammalia; order Dasyuromorphia; family Myrmecobiidae; genus Myrmecobius; species Myrmecobius fasciatus. The sequence goes on from JAJPUD010001604.1 coordinate 68,726, forward strand.
TTATATTGTATAAAGGCTAATATTTAATAGCATATTGTTGTGTTGTAAGAAACGATGGATATGATCAATGCAAGGAAGCATGAAAAGACTAACATGAATTGATGCAAAGTATTTTGAGATCCAAGAAAACAAAACTACACAATGATTACAGTTGTTGAAATGGGATTATAACCATAAAACAATTAAAAATGAAAGTGTAAAAATTACAAGCAGCAAGCTTGGCTTCAGAGAAGAGGTATAAGAAGATACCTCCATTTCTCTTAAGAGAGGAAGAAAGTTCCAGGTGTGGAATATTGCATTTAATGTCATATTTTTCCAATGTATTGGTCAGTTTTCTCTTCCTATTTTTTTCTTTTTAAAAAATATATACAATATATAATAAAGGATAACTCTCTGGAAGGGGTAATAAGGAGGGATATAAGAGGAAATTTAAGTAATACATATAATAAATTTATAATAAAAGACAACTCTGAGGTACCACTACACACCTGTCAGATTGGCTAAAATGACAGGAAAAGACAATGATGAATGTTGGAGGGGATGTGGGAGGGCTGGGACACTGATACATTGTTGGTGGAACTGTGAACGGATCCAACCATTCTGGAGAGCAATTTGGAACTATGCTCAAAAAGTTATCAAACTGTGCATACCATTTGACCCAGCAGTGTTTCTACTGGGCCTATATCCCAAAGAAATCATAAAGGAAGGAAAGGGCCCCACATGTGCAAAAATGTTTGTGGCAGTCCTTTTTTGTAGTGGCTAGAAACTGGAAGCTGAATGGATGCCCATCAATTGGAGAATGGCTGAATAAATTATTGTATATGAATGTTATGGAATATTATTGTTCTGTAAGAAACAACCAGCAGGACGATTTCAGAGAGGTCTGGAGAGACTTGCATGAACTGATGCTGAGTGAAGTCAGCGGAACCAGGAGATCATTTTACATGGCAACAACAATACTATATGATGATCAATTCTGATGGACATGGCTCTCTTCAACAATGAGATGTTTCAAACCAGTTCTAATTGTTCAGTAAAGAAGGCCATATACACCCAGAGAGAGGGATACGAAGTGTGGACTACAACATAACATTTTCATGCTCTCTATTAATGTTTGTTTGCATTGTGTTTCCCTTTTCTGATTTTTTTTGTTCACGTAGACACGATTGTTCTTGCACAGCAAGATAAGTATGGAAATATGTATACATATATTTGACTTGTCAAGTATTTTAATATAATTAACATGTAGTGGACTTCCTGCCATCTAGGGGAGGGGAGGGGACTAGTGGGAAAATTTGTAATGGAAAGCTTTGTAAGGGTCAATGTTGAGGAACTACCCATACATATGTTATGCAAATAAAAAGCTTAAAATAAATAAATAAATTTATAATAAAGGATAGCTCTCTGGAAGTGGTAATAAGGAGGAATATAAGGGGAAATTTAAGTAATATAAAAACAAAAGATGATCTATAAAAAAATCTATTTTGAAAAGAAAACCTATGGGCTTTACTAAAAGTTAAATTTAGAAAAATGTATTGTTCATCAAAAGTATGCTTAATATCGAATGTGACAAAAGTATGGTTTCATGAAGAAAATGTAAACAATCTTTCAACATCTTACTCAGTACCAAACTGTATAAAATAATTATCTACAAAAGGGGATATATTACATATCAAAAGTTTTTTAAAGGTGTTTTTATTTATTTATTTATTTATTTTTTGCTTTTTGCTGAGGCAATTGAGGTTAAGTGACTTGCCCAGGGTCACACAGCTAGGGTGTTTTTAAAAAGTAGAGTACAGTTTCTGGGATAAGAACTCACTGTTTGAGGCAGCTAGGTGGCGCAGTGGATAGAGCACCAGCCCTGAAGTCAGGAGGACCTGAGTTCAAATTTGGTCTCAGACACTTAACATTCCCTAGCTTTGTAACCCCCAATTGCCTCAGCAAAAAGAAAAAAAAAAGAAAAAAAAAACAACTCACTGTTTGACAAAAATTGCTGGAAAAATTGGAAAATAGTATGGCAGAAACTAGGCATTGACCAATACCTAACATCCCAAATCAAGGTAAGGTAGAAATGGGTTCATGCTTTAGACATAAAAAGTGATGCTATAAACAAATTAGAAGAACAAAGGATAGTTTACCTCTCAGATCTGTGGAGAAGGAAGGAATTTATGGCCAAAGAAGAACTAGAGTATAGTATTAAATGCAAAATGGATAATTTTGATTGTATTAAATTGAGTTTTGTATAATCAAAACCAATGCAAACAAGATTAGAAGGGAAGAAAAAACTGGGGAAAAAATCTTTATATCCAAGGGTTCTGATAAAGACTTCATTACTAAAATATACAGAGTATTGACTCAAATTTGTAAGAATCCAAACCATTAGCCAATTGATAAAGGTCAAAGGATATGAACATTTTTTCAGATGAAATTAAAACCATTTCTAGTCATATGAAAAAATGCTCTAAATCATTACTGATCAAAGAAATGCAAAGTAAGGCAACTCTGAAGTACTACTACATACCTCTCAGATTGGCTAAAATGACAGGAAAAGATAATGACAAATGTTGGAGGGGTTGTGGGAAAACCAGTACAGTAATGCATTGTTGGTGGAGTTGTGAACTGATCTAATCATTCTGGAGAGCAATTTGGAACTATGCCCAAAAAGCTATAAAACTGTGCATACCCTTTGATCCAGCAATGTTTCCACTGGGTCTGTATCCAAAAAAAAAATCATAAAAAAGAGAAAAGGACCTATGTGTGCAAAAATGTTTGTAAGCAACCCTTTTTGTAGTGGCAAAGATGCCTATCCATTGGGGAATGGCTGAATATGTTAAGATATATGAATGTTATGGAATATTATTGTTCTGTAAGAAACGATCAGCAGGACGATGAACTGATGCCAAGTGAAATGAGTAGAACCAAGAGAATATTGTACACAGCAACAAGATTATGTGATGATCAACTCTGATGGACTTAACTCCTTTCAACAATAAGATGATTCAGACCAGTTCCAATGATCGTGTGATGAAGAGAGCCATCTGTACCCAGAGGGAAGACTGTGGTAACTGAGTGTGGATCACAATACAGTATTTTCACTATTTTGTTGTTTGCTTGCATTTTGTTTTCTTTCTCATTTTTTTTCCCTTTTTGATCTGATTTTTCTTGGGCAGCATTTTAATTGTGGAAATAAGTATAGAAGAATTGCACATGTTTAACATAGATTATTTGCTGTATAAGAGAGGAGGAAGGGGTGATGAAAGGGAGAAAAATTGGAACACAAGGTTTTGCAGGGATGAGTGTTGAAAACTATCTTTGCATGTATTTTGAAAGTTAAAAAAACTATTTTTTTAAAAAAGTAGAGGATAAAATGAAAATAGAGAGAATTCACTGTTCATTTCTTGAAAGAAACCCCTAAATGAAAACTCCTAAAATTGTTATAGCCAAATCCAGAGCTTCCAGGTCAAAGAAAATATATTTGCAAGAAGCGAAAAAGAAACAATTCAAGGAGCCAAACCAAGGAGCCAGTGAGGTTCACACACAATTTAGTAACTATAAAGGAGCAGAGAATTTGAAAAATGATATTCTAGATGGCAAAGGATTTAAACTTACAACCAAGAATAACTTATCAAGCGAAATTGAATATAATATTTCAGGAGGTGGGGGGTGGGGGTGGGGAATAGCTCTTTAATGAAATAGAACACTTCAACCTTTCCTGAGGTATTAAATGAGGAGAGATAGAGTCACAAAGGATGTTTGACCGTGTCATAGATGTTCTGCAAGTCATAAACAAAAGAAAAATACTCGAAATTAAAGATAGGAGTTTCTATCTCTAGTTCATCTACCTTGTGCTTTACATAATGTTTTAAATGCACAGTGATCTTAATATAAATAATATGACAAAAAATGAGTAAGCAGTTGACTATAGATGATGCAAGATCTTAAATTCAACAAAAAATCAAGTTGTGTACAAGTGGAATTACAAAAACAAATAATTTTACAGTTGGAACCTTATAGATTATAAGATCTAATATGAAACAGGCTTGCTTAAGAAAACTGAAAATTGAGATTTACCAATGCAGTGCCTTTTAGAAAATAACCACTTAAGGTGAAGTCCTACAAATGTTCCTATTTACAAATGACATCACATTAATTGTACCTATCAAGCTCCATAACTGTACAAAATACCTCTTCTATTTTCTTTTAAAACATATTATTTTTATCAGCCAGAATCTACCTTCTCAATCTTTCTATTTCACACCTTCCTTCTGCCCTAATTGACAACACAAGGAAAGTAAAACCCATTTAAAAATTTCCTCATTGACCACTCTTGATTCTTTCACTTCTCTATCAGGAGTGAATAGCATGTTTCATCATTAGTTCTCCAGAATCATGATTGGTTATTAGATAAAGAGATAAAGAAATCAGCACAATAGAATTTTCTTCACATTTACATTTGTTCATTCCCTAATTTATGGGATCTCCTCAGAATCTCATTCTTTGCCACCTCAAACAGCTATAAATATTTTTTTGCAAATCTTTAGGATTCATTCCTCCTTTAATCTACCCTCCATCTAGTTTCCCTTCTTTCTTTCTCCTTTTTCTCTCGGATTTCTTTCTTGAGAGATACACATTTCTAACCTCAACTCTGTCCTATGGGGGGGGAGAGAAAAGGGGTTAGCCCCTTAACTGTGTGATGTGATTTTTCCTAACTTTTTTTGGCTTCCTCTTTCCTCTTTACTCCACCCAGGGACTCCTTGCTCAGTAACGCCACTTCTGTGTTCAGGTCTAGGTGACAAAACATGGTAGTTGGTATGTGTCCCGATTGTAGTGATCCAGTATGCATCTGGGGTGTTCTGATATGGGTCTCCCTTTGTACTCATGCCCAGACTCTTCCTGGTCTCTGGAGTGCTATACAAAGTGTTCTCCTGATCCAACCTCAACCCTCAGTGTCCACAGAGCTCCCTGTTTTTCTCCCTAATCAAACTGAACTGAACAGATGACTGTGGCTGTCTAGATTTCTCTATCAGGATATCTAAATATGTTTATAGGAGTTTATGGAGGAGAATTTAGCCATACTGGTTCCTACCACTTGGAAATCTACCATAACTTAAGAGAGATGGATCTCTCCATATTGGAAAAACAGATGCATAGAAACTCTGAATGGACTAGATTGCAAATATGCAATTATATGGGTAAACAGTAAAATTAGTCCACAAAAAAAAAGAAGGAAAAAAAGATGTGTTGGTTAAACATTGATGCTAGATAGTAATCTGGGATCAGATAGGAGTAGGGTAAAGCAATTAAGCTCATTTGCATTTAGGAAATTTCTCAGGAATTAATTGCTCTGCACTGTGAAATCCTATCTGTTTAACATCAACATTCCCTAAAAGATACTACAAGATTTTCAAACAAGGAGCATACAATCATAGAAGATTTTAAATTGCAAGTAACCCAAAGGGCAATGGAAATATTCAGGCTGTAGGAGGCCACCAATAATGTCTTCTATGTGAGATATTTCATGAAAGACATAAAGATAAATATAGCTAGGAAAGAGATGAGTGGGACATGAGAAACAACAATTAAATTAACAAAGCAGTCTAATGGTACTCAAGGTAATTAAAAAACAAACAAACAAACAAAAAAAAAAAAAAACCAAGAGGAAGGCTTCCAGCTCATTGGATGAATCTTCCATGGAGATTTTTATGGAAAATATGGGCAAGAATCATACATAAGAAAATTTGTAGGAAATGTAAACAATGGTTGTAAAAAAAAAAAAATACCCTGATGATAACAAAGTAATGTATTTGAAATACTGTATGTTTTCAAGGAAAAAAATAGAAGAAAACTACACTGTTTTTCTTTTAAACAATATAAGATATATTTAAATATATGTAACATTAAAATACTGTTTTAGGAGAAGCTAGGTGGTGCAGTGGATAGAGCACCACCCCTGAAGATAGGAGGACCTGAGTTCAAATTTAGCCTTAGACACTTAACATTTCCTAGCTATGTGACCCTGGGCAAGTCACTTAACCCCAACTGCCTCAACAAAACAAAACAAAATAACTATTTTAACATAATGTGTGTATGTATGTATATATATATATATATATATACCACAACTTCCTGACAGACATAATTTCTAGCAATTAAGCACAGGGGAAAAAATTATTAAGACCAAGAACAGTGACGGTTTTAAGGAAAAGCAGTTTAATTAAAGGAGGTAGATGGAAATTCTGTGGAGTCGATGAAAGGAACATGAAAGGCCATTCAAAACTGTCAGAATTTGACAGCATTATTTTTTTTATTACGTCTAATTTCGTTCCTTCTGATAATTATGGTTCTCCTTTTCTTTGACACAGGTATATTTGTAAAACCACCCTTATAATCCTTATGATAAGCATAGTCTGATTCCATAAAGGGAACAAATTAGCATTGTTTTCTCTTTAGAAGACAATAAAAAACAAAATTTTTCTTTTCACTTTGCAGATGGCTTTTCACAATGTTGTTTCCTCTATGTCTGTAAATTAAGTCTCAGGTAGAGTCAGTGCCCAAATTCCTAGGCCTCAGTTCTATGCACCCATGATCATTGTTTAGTTTTCCAAATATATAAGCCCACAGTAATAGAAGTGGAGTTGGAGGATGGGAATAGAAGATCTTTAAATAGGTGCTCATTGGGAATGACAGAAACCTGGTTAAAATAGCTTTTAGCCTGTGGCAGAGTATCGCTTGAAAAGCATCTAAACCTTCTTACTGATGAGAATGGGTGGCTGGACCATTGGGGACAAGGGAAGATCAGGAATTTTGTTAAGGAGTAAGCCCAGATGGCCTAGTGAGCCAACTAGGTGACCACCAGGGTGGAAGATAGGCTAGATCTAATACTAAGAAAGAAAGGCCCTAAGGTCATACTGGTGAAAGAGAATGGGTATTCCTAGCCTGGTTAGCATTTCCTATGTAGGAAATATTCATAGATCACATTCTGCCTATATTGTAATAGCACTGTAATGGCCCATCTGGCCATACTCCTAGTCTTCATCAAGGTTCCCAGAAATTTATCAACCTGTATGATCACATCTGAAACTCCCATCTAATCTATACTCCCCCGGCATTTCCTCCCTCCTTCTGGTTGGACAGAATGGAGGGTGGACATTAGAGTATTCCTTCCAGTAAGGCAGTTGTCTTCTCATTTTCCACCTCATAATTTCCCACCCTCTAATCTTTATCATCTCAGGCCAGGTACCTTCCCTTCCTTTTTCTCCCTTTCTTCTCCTACCTCCCTATTTTCAATTTCTTTTGCATGTATTACCATCTTACCTCATTGGATTATGAGCTTCTTGAGGACAGGAACTATTTTGCCTTTCTTTATATTTTTGAACCCTTAACACAGTACTGGCACATAATAGGGATTTAATAAATGTTTATTATCTGATTAATTGAATAACCAAAAGTGAATTCAAGACAGGAGATAAGTAGAGCCTATTTTGGAGTAAAACCAAAGCATTCTTTCTTCACTGTCTATTGTCTTTCACCTATCCTAAGAAAGCACCAAATGAATTTAGAGTTTATCAAACCTATGTGAGCTATTGAATATTGCATTATAAGAATGTGTAGAGATTAGCATTAAGTAACAGAAGCTTCAAAGTGAGACAAAAATGGGCAATACAATCCAATACCTAATATTAGAAGCACTTGATACAATGCCTCTTTTTCCCCCCTCTCTTATGTGAAGAGAAACTGAAAGATTCAACATGGAGATTTGTGGCAGGAGCAGGAGCAGTAGTAGTAGTTGGGAGAGCCCTTTCTCCTATTTAACAAACTGTGCTAACAATCTTTTTTTTCTTTTTACATCAAACTGTCAGAAGCTGTGATTTCATCATTTCAAGTACTCCATTAATGCTGATATCAAACAACTTCATGACTGGCTAAATAAATAAATGAACAAATAAATGAATGAATGCATGAATTAGTAAGTAAGTAAATAAATGGGTGGATGAGTGACTGAATAAATAAGTAAATAAATAATACTATTGGCTTGGGGCCTGCCCTCTGATATTGAGACTTTCCAAATTTACTTAGACTGGTCTTTTCTGATGGATGGCATATAGCCTGTGGCTAAACTTAAGTTTGAATCCTTTTTAGTATAGGACTTTCTGTCAAAAATAGCATTGTTACTGATTTAACCTTCAAGAATCCAAAGAGAGCTTTATACTATGATATGTCATGGAACATCCATCTGTTCCTTATATTTGTATCTTCCCTCTTCCCTCAAATCAATCCTATGTTGAAATAGAATTAGGAATGGCTCATAATTCAGATGATTTGTAATAGACAAAATCTGAATTATAAATCTTTGCCATTGTACCCTTAACAGACAGAGCTGGGTGGTATAAGGAAACAAATCAACTTGCCTGAACAGCTGGCCTCTCCCAGACCAAGGCTTAACACACTGACACTCACTGTAATTCCCTCCCTCTCTTATGTGCATTTACTAAATCAATATGTCATTCTCTCTATCATTCTTTAACATAGTCAAGCTTTCCCAGGACTCTTCCCAGGCTTCTCCCATCAAATCTCTCTCTGCTTCCTTGGTCATGTCAGAACATGTCAGAATTTGGGCTTGATTCAACCAGAAAGTGTTAGATCCCTAGCTATGCGTCTCTCTCGTTTCTCCCAACTGCTAAAACCCAAGGCCCAACTGCTAAAACCATACTACTTAGGGAATAAATGATCACATACTTATCAGTATTTCTAGGATTTCTTGTTTTCCTCCATTCCTGGAAGGTAGACCAGTCATCAGATGGGTGCCAAGGTTCTTTCCCTACAAAGAAGTCTGGGCAGATTGCTCTATGAAATAAAAAAAAAATTTAATTCATCTTCAGTATTCCAGCCTATTATTAGCCATACACATAATTCTTAGTTAGTTGTGGTCTATACAATTTAAAAAGTTGACCAGTGCACCCTACTTTGCCCCACAACCCTTTCATAGGCAGAGTTTTTTGGTGTAAAGAAAAATAAACTAAGTGGACAGAGGATGAAGATAAAACTCTTTTCCCAGTAAAATAACTTCCTACTGCCAGATTAGAAAATCCTTGATTCTGCAATAACTAATTTAAAGCTTGTAACAGAAAATATTACATATATCTATTCAAAAATAATTTTAAATACTATAGAAAATACTAATAAATAGTATATGAGATAATGTGTCTTAGAGGATAGAGAGCTAGCCTTAGAGCTGGGAAGACCTCCATTTAAGTTCTTCCTTGGGCACATGCTGATTTTGTCCTGACAAATCCCAGTGGCCCAGGCAATTCCCTAAAACAATAAGTTGCAAAGAAGGTGCCAGTTTGCATTGATAGTGCCAATAGAGTTCCTTCTACTAAAGAAATCACAAAGTCATATAAGAGAGGGGAAAATGGGGAGGTTTTAGCTGGCCCCTTAGAGAGCTGGCTACCCCAGCAGATCTGGCTATCTCCTGGTCTTCTGCATTGGTTCCTCATGCTTATTTACTTAAAGGAACTCTCTGGGACAGACATATCATATGAATTGTAAGACTGTGACATTTTCTTCATTGAAAAGATCTCATGTAGCAATCTGTACCCAGAGAGAAGGCTGTAGGGGGCTGAGTGTGGATCACAACATAATAATATTTTCACTTTTTGTTGTTTGCTTGCATTTTGTTTTCTCTCTCATTTTTTTTTTCTTTTTGATCTGATTTTTCTTGTGCAGCAAGAGAATTGTGGAAATATGTATAGAAGAATTGCACATGCTTGACATATATTGGATTACTTGACGTCTAGGGGAGGGTGGGGGGGAGGAAGGGAAAAAAAATTGAAACAAAATTCTTTTGCAAGGGTGAGTGTTGAAACCATCTATGCATGTATTTTGAAAATAAAAAGTTTTATATATATACATATAATATATATATACATAAACAATAACAAAAAAAAAAGAAAATACCTCATGTACTTTTACCTTATATAATGTTTGTTCACTGTGGGTATTTTCCTGCCAAGTAGATATTTATCAAGGTTGATTATTAAAAGACTAACTCAGTTCAAACCAATTACTTTTTCTTTACTGTTCAATGTCAAAGGACAAGAAAATAAACCTTTAACTCAAGGACCATTTTTTCTTTCATTTAAAATGGTAAGAAGCAATTATACTCCAACACAGTGGCCAAATTAATATATATATATACATATATATGTTTCTGATGATACATTTTTTTAATTTAAAGCCTACAACAGAATGATATACAAAAAAAATCATATTTTAGAGTCAGGAAAAACCATAAAGATTCTTAACCTAGAATCTGAACATAAAAAAAAAAATTGGTGACTGCATTTCAATTCTTAATGTAGAATTTGTTGACCTAAAAAAAAATTTTTGTAACCGTATTTCAATGTAAATGGTTTCCTTTACATGTGTTTTACTTCATGCATTTAGCCCTGATCTAGTTTGACCTCCTACTGATTCAGAAATTTAATATACAATAGAGTGATTCATAAGGAGAAAGAACTATCCTGACCAGCAACCAAATAGACTGGGTTTTTTTTTCAAAGAATGTTTTCATTTCATTTTTTCTTAATTATATAGAAAAATAATTTTACATTTTTAAAAAATAATTTTTTAGTTTCAAATTCTCATCTTTAATAAGGCATGCACTTTGATCTGGATTACACATTTGCCAAAAAAAATCTTCATATTAGCTACGTTGCAAAGGAGAACACAGAAAAAGAAAAAGAAAGAAAGAGAGAGAAAGAGATGGAGGAAGAGGAAGGGAGGAAGGAAAAAGGAGGGAGGGAGGGAGGGAAGAAGGAAAGAAGGGGAAAAAAGGAAGGAAGGAAGGAAGGAAGGAAGGAAGGAAGGAAGGAAGGAAGGAAGGAAGGAAGGAAGGAAGGAAGGAAGGAAGGAAGAAAAGGTGGGAGGGAGGAAGGGAAGGACTAGATTCATTCAACAAATAAATTCAACTCAAACTATGTGCTAGGCATTAGAAATGCAAAAATAAAAATGACATAGTTCCTGATTTGTAGGAATATATATTCTCCTAAACTATAGGGTCAGTGTAAAGGGGCAATACAACATATACACATATAAGAATAATATTAAGTGGAAATATGTTTTACACCATACTTGTATAATCTATACTAATTGCTTTCTCAAGGAGAGGGATGGGAAGAGAGGAGAGAATTTGGAGTTCAAAATCTCAAAAAAAATGTATACAATAACAATATTATAAAGACAAACAATTTTGAAAAACTTGGGAATTTTTGTCAACATAATGATCAATCACAATTCCAAAGGATTCATGATAAAACATTCTGTCTACCTCCTAAGAGATGATAGATTCACAGTACAAACTGAGGTATTTTTTTTGGACATGTCCAATATGGGAGTTTATTTTTCTTTCATTTCTTATTTTTCTTCTTTGTTTATAATTGGGAGTCAGTATTTCTTGCTTCCTTGGTGACATATTGCAGGAAAGGGAAAAGTCAGATCTTCATTCAAAAATGAAATTAAACTTAATATTTTAAAAATGAGACAGTGATTTTCCTCAAAGAGTTTATATTTTACTTGGGAACATATATAAGTATAATACAAAGGTAGGACAATATCAGAAAAAGAAACTAAGTTCCCACAGAAAATTTGGAAAGGAACAAAATTATCTTTAAGATCCCATTTTTTTTAATCTTTATTTATCCAGTGTCATATATAGTAGGTACTATATCTCAGATCTTATAAGAGAAGATGAGGGCAATAATATGAGTACAGAAGAGACAATGTGAGCAATGTAGAAGCAAAAGTGATAATTTGGCAACCAACAGATTTCATAAGATGAAAGAAACGTAAATGTCAGAGATGTTTTGTATCTGGATGATTGTTAGGATCATGGTATCATTAAAAAAATAGGAAAGTAGGAGGAGGTACAGATTTTTTTCCCTCAATTACTTGTAAGTTTTTTAATATTATTTTTACCCCAACATTTTCTATTTCGAATTTTTTCTTTCCTTTCCTCCCTCCAAATTGAAAAGGCCAGCAATTTGACATAGGTTATATATGTGCATTCATGCAAAACACATTTCCATGTAAATCATTCTGTGAAATAAAATACAGACAAAAATCTAAAAAAAAAAAGGAATATTTTTAATTTGCTTTTAGATGCTATCAATTCTTTCTTTTTAGATGGACAGTACCTTTCATTATAAATCCTACAGAATTGACTTGGATTATTGTTTTGGTGAGAGGAGCTAAATTATTTATGGTAGATCATCATACAATATTACTATTTCTGCACAGTGTTTTCCTGGTTCTGCTCATTTCACTTTGCATCAGTTCATGTGAGTTCCATGTTTTTTTCAAGAGCATAGAGGTACAAATTTGAAGAAAAGACTATTAGTTCATTTGGGATCATGTTAAATTTGAGTTGTTGGTGGGACATGCAAGTAGTGCTGTCTAGTAGATAGTTAGATATTCAGGATAAGAGCTCAATGGAAATTTGGAACTAAGTATACAGTAACGGGAGTCATTTGTCTTAAGACGAATTGTTTGTTCAAGTCATGGGAGTACATGAGACAACCAAAGAAAGGAATATAGACACAGAACAGAGAAGAGGATTCAGCAACAATTATTGAGAGGCATCCATATTTATGGCATACAGAGAAGAAAATGATCCAGCAAAGAGTGGGTGTGACCAGACAAGTAGGAAGAAACAAAAATAGAAAAAGGTAATAGAAGATAAGAAAGGACCCAGAAAGGTGGGAAGAGGGGGAGGGAGATAGATTTTCAATGTCATCTCCAACAGAATAGTCAAGAAGAATGAAGATTGAGAAAAAATCATTGGAAGCAATGATTAAAAAGTAATTGCGGGGGTGAAGGGGGGAAGAGTCAGAATTGTGGGGACAAAGCATAGGACAAAAAGTTGAAGAATGAGTGAAATCAAGGCACTTCTTTCAGCTAAAAACCCCTAAGAAGGTGGGATGTTTCAGGGGTCATGTATCAAAGCTACTTCGGAATAGGGAGTTGGCTCAAGAAATGTTGAACCAAAGCAGACTCCTATGTTCGTTATTAGGGCCTTCAAGGTAACTCAAGAGTTGTTCCAGCTACCAAGGTTATGGGACAAAGGACAGGCCTCCAGGCTTTCTTTTATTCCTAAAACCCCATGGATTGAGAGTTAGGCATCAGTGACAGTCTGGAATCTATTTGGAGATTTTAATGTGTGATACTACTACAATGTAATCTGAATCCAAGATAGGAATAAAATCTTCCTGGAAGTTTTTAACCTTTTAAAAAATTGTACGAGGAAAAATGGAAACAAAAGTTCAAGAAAAACAACATTTTGTGTTTCATACTTACGTGTATCCATTGGCTGCAATCATATCAACCATATATCTGGTGTTGGGCATCTGCCAGCCAAAAATATCTTGAACAACAATCACAGCTTTGTCTGTGTTGGATGGTGGTTGGCTAACATAAGCCTTGATGTGCTCAATTTGCACTTCACATCCCAGGCCTCCATATTCCATCTTATGTCCAATGTCACATGGGCAAGGCTGAGCCTCGTTAGCCATTAGGAATGCTTACTTAGGCTATGGAAAGGAAAACTTGAAAATGCAACAAAAATAACAACATAGATCCAGGATATTAAGCAAGCTACAAGTCAAAACTGGGGAAAATATCTAATTCATTTTTATATATTATATACTGAACACATAGTAAATCATTGACAAAAGAGGTAATTCATAAAAATTAGGTTCTATTTTTCATTGAACAATTTTTCTAAACTGTTAGGTTAGAACAGGTTAATAAGTAAGTAGCCTCTTAGCAAGAATCCATTAAGCAGCCGGAAGTCTTGTATTTGATAACATTGCCTTTGCTATTAACACATATTCTAAACTGATTTTTCATCCTGAGTACACTCTGGAAATTATTTCTTATTTTCCTTTGGGGTTGATTTGAAACTTGCATTATCCATAATGAAGTATTTTATAATTTCAAATCGCTTCTCTTTTGCTTTTATGTTAGCTACTTTACAAAAGAAACATTTACTCTATGAACACTGTTCTGGAAGCCTGTATATTTTAGTCCCAATCCTTCATAGAGGAGGTGTACATACAAATAGCATTTAATACTTATTCTCTCAAGCAGGACTGGGATCCTGAACATATGTGTTTATGTATTATAATTATATATGTGTTTATAATATACACATGAATGACAGCAAAACTATATACATGCATGCTCCTTTATGTGAAAGGAGACTGCTCCTCTATTCACATCTGTAATGTCCCAGCTGTGATAGAAATTAATGTGGAAAGAAAAAGCAAAAGGTCTTGCTATGATGATCCTTCTAGTATATGCCTATGAAAAAATATTGTAATTGTCATGTTCTATTCCATTGCCTGCTCATATTTGAAAGATAAATTCCTACCCTTAACTTGGATTTTTTGAAAAGTAATAGTTTTTTAATTATATGCTATAAGGTCACTGAGAATTCAAAAAAATATTTCTCTTCTCCCCATAAGTTGCTTGGCTTGCTTTTGAGATAATAATACATGACTTAAATAGAATCTGTCATATTGAAGGACCATACTATATAAGTTTGTAAACTTATGTCCAGTGCCACCTAATTTTATTTACTTGTTTATTAGTCTGAGACCAGATTTGAACTCAGGTTGTCCTGACTTCAGGGCTGGTCCTTTATCCACTGAACCACCTAGCTGCCCCTGACCTGATTTTATAACTTTAGATTATTCTGGGGCTTGAAAATTCACTTTGGACAATATTAGAGTTTTACATGTTTGTCTCTTAATACAAGACTATTATGAAATAAATTAAATACATGATTTAGGGCTTGGCACAGTACTCTGTACAACTAATATTAAGAAAAGATATTTAATAAAATTTTGTTATATTGTATGTGTTATATTGCACAATTTTCATTTGCCTTTAACATGATGATAACCAGTTGAAAAAAAACTGTGTAACTATGTAGATAAATTGTTAGTCTTCTTATCTGTTATAATCATGTGATTTTTCAAACAAATATTCAGAAATGGCCTAATCTCCAATTGCCTCATACCATGCAGTCCCCAATTCTGCAGAAATAATCCTTGTTTGTTTTTGCTCTTGGATTGTTTTTTTTGTTGTTGTTCTTGGTTTTAGTTTGGGGTTTGGGTTTGGTTTTGTTTTGTTTTGTTTTGTTTTGTTTTTGCCATTACATTAAGAACTGTGAGGCTTTTTATTTATTACATCAGTTATTTCCTCATATGCAACCTTCTCCAACTCACTTTGAAAGAGCATTCTCTTGTAACAAGAAAACAAATTCTTCTTGTAACAAAGAAAACAATCCAGAAAAATTAATCAATACAGACAGCAACTCAATAGGCAGCATCCACAACATTCGTTTCTGTGCTTCCAGCCTCCTCCTAGGATCACTTTAAATAAAGCTTTGAAGGACCATATCTAAGTGTACATAACATACACATGAATGACAGCAAAACTATGCTGGCCTGTTGTACTGCTCCGCATATGTATCACATACCTTAATTTTTTCTGCTAAATTCTGGAGAGTAGATCAGAAATCACTTACTTTCTTCCTTAACAGCTGCAGAGTCGCTTTAAATCGCACTGCTGAGCCAGAAAGCAGTCCAGGGATTGTACCTTCCTTAATATGTGGTTGGGAGGGGAAGGACTTGCTGATTATATAAAAAGGGGATAAGGGTCATGGACAAATAGAAGCAAGAGGGAGGGACCTGAGCTGGCTGAACGGAAGTGGGTCTGAGAAAAGAAAGGGAGGCTTCATTTACTGTCACAGCACACTCTGGTTTCTATTTAGCTGTCTTCACATATATGGAAGATGTTGCAACTATATGAATATGGGAGGGGGGAAAGAGAGAGACAGTAAAGGAGAGTCCCAAATAGAAATCAAATATGTCTGTCTTTGCTGCAAATGCTCTCCTTTCACAATTAAGCTCTGTCTCCATCTAGAGATTTTTGCCTTAAAATCTGTTTTTCGATGCTCCTTCTCAGCTTATCTAAATCCAACAGAGAAAGGAGGAAAAAAAAAGGAAGGAAAAGTATGGAATACCAAGAGAAAGTTGAACAGAACAGTGAACAGTAATCTCTATGGCCATCTAGTGCTTTTGATTTACTTCAAAATAAGAATAAAAACTTCAATAGTTTAGATTCTACTAATTTTAAATACATAACATGTAACCAGAGACTGAACAAAAAAAAAAAAATCTTGTTTAATAAACTATTTAGAAAAGGTACAAAAATGTGCATATCATGAGAGCTGGGTTCTGCTACTAAGTGGTGACTCCAAAATACTTTTTTCATAGAAATAACAAGTAAGATTCTGAAGAGCATTTTGGAATTATGCCCAAAGGGTTATCAAACTGAGCATACCCTTTGATCCAGCCGTATTTCTACTGGGCTTATATCACAAAGAAATCATAAAGGAGGGAAAGGGACCCACATGCGCAAAAATGTTTGTGGCAGCCCTTTCTGTGGTGGCTAGAAACTGGAAACTGAATGGATGTCCATTAATTAGGGAATGGATGAATAAGTTATGATATATGAATGTAATGGAATATTATTGTTTTTTATAAGAAACGATCAGCAAACTGATTTCAGAAAGGTCTACCTGAACGATGCTGAGGGACATGGCTCTTTTCAACAATTCAGGCCAATTCCAATGAACTTGTAATGGAGAGGACTATGGGGACTGAATGTGAATCACAACAAAGTATGTATACCTTTTTTGTTGTGTTGCTGTTTGCTTATTTTTTTTTCTTTCTCATTTTTTCCCTTTTTGATGTGATTTTTCTAGTGCAGCATGATAAATGTGAAAATATGTTTAGAAGAATTGTACATGTTTAACCTATATTGATTATTAAGAGGGGGGAGACAGGGAGAGAGGGGGAGAAAAATTTGGAACACAAGGATTTGCAAGTATGAATGTTAAAAATTATCTTTGCATATGTATTTTGAAAATTAGACAGCTATTATTATAAAAAAAATTACAACCTTGCCCCTCCAACACAAGCCTTCTAAGAATAAAAAAATAAAATTAAATGAATCAACTGGCAAAAAAAAAAAAAAAAGAAATGATAAATAGACTGATTTCAGGGAAGCCTGGAAAGACTTACATGAGCTGATGCTAAGTGAAGTGAGAAGAAACAAGAGAACAATGACAACAGTAACAGCAAGATTATGTGATAATCAACTGTGATAGACTGGCTCTTTTCAACAACAAGCTGATTCAAGACAATTCTAATAGTCTTGGGATGGAAAATGCCATCTGAATCTAGAGAGAGAATTTCGGATATTGATTGTCAATCGAAACATAGTATTTTCACCTTTTTGTTGTTGCTGTTTGCTTGTTTGTTTTTTTTTTCCTTGTGTTTTTTTCTTCTTTTGATCTGATTTTTCTTGTGCAATATGACAAATATGGAAATATGTTTAAAAGAATTGCACATATTTAACCTATATCAGATTGCTTGCTTGTCTTGGAGAAGGGGAAGGTAAGGAAGTAAGAAAGAAAAATTTGGAACACAAAGTTTTTTAAAAAAATGAAAGCTGAAAATTATCTTTACATATATTTGGAACAATAAAATACTATTAAAAAACAAATAATAGATTAAAAAGGCATGCTTAGTGGGTAAGGAAAAACTTTTTTTTCACCAAACTTACAGTTTAATGGAGGTAGCTACTATTATTATCCCAGTTTTACAGTTGAAGAAAGTGAGGTGCAGTTAAGTGATTTGCCCAAGATCATACAGCAAGTAAAAAATAATATAGCAAATTAAGGCCAGATTGAACTCAGGCCAAACTGATTCCATGTCCAGTGCTTTTAGAAACAAGTAGAATTCTGAATCAGTTCTTTGGGGACAGACCCTTTACTCATCAGAGCTAAGACCAGAATTGGCAAAAAGAATAAAGAAAGAATAATATGAAAAAAAGATATTCGATACAATTGAAATCAACATGTAATCAACAATTAAAAATGAAAAATGAAAAATATAAGTAATTACAATTCGCTGCTTTCCATTCATCATTATTATGCCATGCCATCTATATTCCCCAACTCACACAGGAATTAAAGGCCCCTCCCATAGGGTTGGGCTCTGATTGCTGAACTTCTACTTTTTCTGACACAGACCCAAACAAATCCTGACACTTCCCTATAATCTCCAAGCCATATCACTACATTCTACCTAACCCTTTTCATACTAAGTCTCTTGTTCCCCTATTAGAATGCAAACTCCTTAAAGGCAGGCATTATTGTCCCGCTTTTTTGTATTTATATCTCCAGTGCTGAGCATAGTGCTGCCTAGGACATAGTGAATACTTAAAAAATGCTTTTTTATTCATTCATATGTAATATAATTACAAATATGAACTTATTCTAAGCCTGAGACAATTTAATAATCCTCAGATCCATGTGGTTTCTTTTGCTGCTTTAGGGAATTTACGTGAGGAAAATTCCTAATATTCAGGCTTTGGTCCTTAGCTCGACGTTTGTATCCATCTCTAGGCAGTTAGATGGCGCCATAGTGTATAGGTGCCGCGCCTGGAGTCTGGCTGTGGTTATCCTACCAGCCAGGTGTAGGGACTTGGGCCTGCTACCGGTTTCAAAGAACTAGGATTGGTCAAGTAGTCCCTCCAAAACAGCCTTTGTTACAAGGCAAGTTTTTCCACAGGGCAGGATACAAGGCAAGGGCTAAAGCCAATCTCATCAGTAATCAACTCTCTTATAGGCTTAGGAGCTATAATGGTTCTCTCCCTCTGTCTCGGTCTCTCTCTCTCTCTATCTCTCTCTGTCTCTTTCTCTCTCTCTTTCTGGGTCTCTCCCTCTCATTTTCTCCCTCTCTCCTTCTCTCCCTCTCTCCCTTCCTTCTTCTTTCTCTCCCTTCCCTCCTCTCTTTTTTCTTTTCCCCCCACTCTTTCTTTCTCCATCCATACTGATACGTACACACTAACTTCTCAAAGATATTTAATCTTAAAACCCTAAGGATAGGTAGCCAAACTTTAGGAATCAATTTATCAGTGGGAATAGGAATTGGGATAATAAAATATTAAAATATTTTAAATAATTACACAGAGAACTCTTTTAAAAAATACTGTTATTTGGGCTAATATTCTGGGAGAGGAAAAGGGTGGAACATGGGATAATTATGATTATATATAAATCAGAAGATATCAATAAAAACATTTAAAAAAAGAAAGTATTTAGTTTTAATATACTAATTGCACAACAAAGTTTAGGTCCTGACTTTAACATTCCACTGCAAAACAACCACAAATATTTTTTTTCTTTGAAGGGATAGAACCACTTCAGATTTTTCAGCATAATTAAGTTATTTTTGTTTTTGCAAAAAAGATTTTAATATTTATTCCCAGTTTCCACAACTAAACTGAATTCCTTAAACAGACACTTGAAAATACTAGATGTTGAATAAACATTCATTACAAAGTTAGATTTTAGGGGGTAGCTAGGTGGCACAGTGGTTAGAGCACCAGCCCTGAAGTCAGGAGGACCTGCGTTCAAATCTGGTCTCAGATACTTCCTAGCTGTGTGACCCTGGGCAAGTCACTTAACCCCAATTGCCTCAGCAAAAAGAAAAAAAAAAAAAACAAAGTTAGATTTTAATTTCTTTCAGCCAAAGGAAGAATCAAACTGGTCATTTTTTGCTTTTTTGACTGCATAGGTTGGTGATCTGTTTACTCCTATAAAGTTTTTCCCATTACATGGACAATATTTCTTCTCATACCTGTCCCCAACTACTGTCTTTCATCTCTATTTTTTCTTACTGTTATCCTACCATCTCTTGAGCATAATACTGAGTTTTCTTATATCTTCACAACTGTGTAATTACTCTCTCTTAACTGCTTTTTGTCAAAGACTTTGAAATTCTTCATTTTTATGTCTGTGAGCAACCTTAGCAGGCATTAAAATCCACTGAGGGAATGAACATTGTGGCACATTGGAGAGAGCCTGACTCTGTGATCAGAGAACTTGGACTGGAAATACAGCTTGTTGCTAGTTGTGTAAGTCACTTAACTTGAAAAAGTCACTCAATCTATCATAGTTTCCTCTTCTGTAAAATGAAGGGGTTGGATGAGATAATTCTATGGTTTGTTAGATTTCTCTATGAGTAGATGGAGTAAGAAGGTCCCTTCCCAGTCTGATTTAAACATAGCTGAAATGCCTGACTTTCAAAATTATCTCCCTTATCAACCTAAAATTTCTATTACTTGTTTAATATGCAGAAGGCTGGGCCTGCTTATATCATTTAAACTCAAAGAATCTTAGATTCTAGCTACCTCATTTTAGTTATAAGGAATTTGAGGTACAAAAGGTTAAGTGAATTATCTAAAGTCCCATAGCTAGTTAGTGACAGAACTGGAAGCCAGTTCCTTTTTCTGATACTGTGCAACTTCAATTGAGTTCCAAGTTCCTAAAACACAGGCCCAGGAGTCACTTTCCTTAAAGTGTTCCATCTTTGACCCATATTTAACAGAGAAAATGTCATGGCTTATTGAAACTAGTTATTGTTGTTCTCAAACTGAATTCCATTTCAAATAAATCTGCTTATCTACATTCATTTATCCTTAAGAAATCAAAGGTCCCAAAGTTCTCCCTGTCTTTTTGATAATTCTATTTCCTTTTACTATATTATTACTGCACCCACCCAGATGGGCTGAATTCTAAAATTTAATCTAGGTATCATAAAAGGAAGTCTCTCTTCTATGTGAAATGCATCCTATTTTTTTTTTTTTTTTTTTTTGCTTAGGCAGTTGGGGTTAAGTGACTTGCCCAGGGTCACACAGCTAGGGAATGTTAAGTGTCTGAGACCAGATTTGAACTCAGGTGCTCCTGACTTCAGGGCTGGTGCTCTATCCACTGCGCCACCTAGCTGCCCCTAAATGCATCCTATTCTTAATGCCAATTTGTCAGATTCAGAAAACACTTCCAGCTAAAGAACCAAAACACTAATAGTGTAGATAGTGATGGGATGAATTGGAGTCCCGCAAAAGGACTTGTCTCAGTTAGCAACTCAATAGGTAGACCATAAGGAGGAGTGTTGATAGGAGAAGGCTTTTTAATAGGAGAAAAAATTTAAGTGGATCTTGTTGCTATGAGCCCCACTCAGTTGAATTCTCAAAGCTACTCCCTGAGGCAAGCAGAAAGAAGTATTTTTTTTTAAATGATGTTTGTGCCTTTCATCACCACTTATTTTTTTCTTCCTCAATAGTATTTTATTTTATTATTATTATATATTTATTTTATGCTATTATATATTATATATTAATTTTATGTATAATTATATATTATATATTTTCATCTTATTACATGTAAAGATAGTTTTCAACATTATTTTTGTAAGATTTTGAGTTCCAAATTTTTTCTCCCTTCCTCGTTTACCTCTTCCCTTACCCATACAGCAAACAATTTGATATAGGTATATATGTAAAATCATTTTTAAACATATTTCCATATTAGTCATGTTGTAAATGAAAAATCAGGACAAAGAGGGAAAAAACACAAAAAAGAAAAAGCAAACAAGTAAAAAGGTGAAAATACTATGCTTCCATCCACATTCAATCTCCATAGTTCTCCCTCTGGATCCAGATGGCATTTTCCATCCCAAGACTATTAGAATTACCTTGGATCACTGCATTGCTAAGGAGAGTTCAGTCTATCAGTTGATCATCATACAATCTTGCTATTACTGTACACAATGTTTTCCTGGTTCTGCTCATTTATCTAAAAGATCTATTTAAATAAATCTATTTATCTAAATCTTTCCAGACTTTTCTGAAATCAGCCTGCTCATCATTTCTTATAGAACAATAATATTCCATTATATCCATATACTACAACTTATTTAGCCGTTCTCCAACAGATGGAAATCCACTCAATTTC
Source organism: Myrmecobius fasciatus (assembly GCA_023553655.1). Lineage (NCBI taxonomy): Eukaryota > Metazoa > Chordata > Mammalia > Dasyuromorphia > Myrmecobiidae > Myrmecobius > Myrmecobius fasciatus. The sequence continues at coordinate 90,657 of JAJPUD010001604.1, forward strand.
CAGTTCCTTTGCCACTACAAAAAGAACTGCTACAAACTTTTTTTTTTCTTTTCTTTTCTTTTTCTTTTTTTTGCACATATGGGTCTTTTCCCCTTCATTATGCTTTCTTTGGGATATAGACCTAGAAGTTATAGTGCAGGATCAAAGGGTAAGCATGTTGAGTATAGTTCCAAATCAAGCAGAGAAGAGCACTGACAAGATGATCTTGTTTGAATTGACAAAATTATCATGGCTCCACAGTTACTGTATTCAATCAGAAGGTCAAGTTTTGATATCAATTGCAAGGTTATTTTTCTCCTATAAAAGAATCACTGATAGCCTGCTTCTTCACTAACTCCTTAATTCCTTTTAGGGTTAGCCCACTTACTAAACATCACAATGACTAGTTCATTATGAACCTGCCCCACCTTTTATTTTTTTAATTAAAGGCTTTTTATTTACAAAACATATGAGTGATTTTTCTACATTGACCTTTGCAAAAACTTTTTTTTTGTTCCAAGCTTTTCCCCTCCTTCCCCCCACCCTTCACCCCTAGATGACAGGTAATCTAATACATGCTAAATATGATAAATTATATGAAAAATCCAAGATATGTATACATATCTATACAGTTATCTTACTGCACAAGAAACATCAGATCTAGAAAGAGAGAAGAAAAAAAAAACCTAAGAAGGAAAACAAAATGTAGGGAAATATTTACAGAAAGTGTTAAAATGCTATGTTGTGGTCCACACTCAGTTCCCTCAGGCCTCTCTCTGGATGTATATGACTATCTTCATCACTGAACAATAGGAACTGGTTTGAATCACATCATTGTTGAAGAGAACCACGTCCATCAGAATTGATCATCTTATAGTCTTGTTGCTGTGAATAATGTTCTCCTGGTTCTGCTGATTTCACTCAGCATCAGTTCATGCAAGTCTCTCCAGGCCTCTCTAAAATCATCCTGCTGGTCATTTCTTACAGAACAATAACATTCCATGATATTCATATACCATAATTTATTCAGCCATTCTCCAATTGATGGGCAACCTTTCAATTTCCAGTTTCTTG